>MU188472.1:46813-63373 GCA_016904865.1 Pissodes strobi | reverse complement strand
AGGAACCAAAATTGTAATGACGCAACAGGGCGATGAGCTCGAGCGACCGGGCCTGGGACGGCTGAATCATCATGTTTTTTGATAACTTCTTTAAACTTGTACCGGTTGGGATAAAATTGTATACTACAAAGTGTAATGAAGGACGGCGGAGATGCTCGGATAATTCCGATCGATCTTCCTTACAGGTAAGTCGATTGATCTTGTAATTTTGTCTACATATTTTAACTATTTCTTATGTATTCTTCATGTTTTGTGCTGACACTTTTGTGATGTATTTTCTTTAATATTACCTCCTATATTTAACTTTTAACTTATTTTCTTTATTTCTATTAGCATATGCTCGTCTACTCTCTTCTCATATGCCAGCTACCTCTCCTTATAACTGTATATATACATCTATACACATATATCCCTATGTAGATTCCCATTTCATCTTATAGGTCGTCATGTTGCCCAAGTGTCTGTTATGATCTTCCCTATAAGGTACTTCTCTTTGACAGTTGGCTTCAACATTCCCCATGTGACTTCTATATAATTTTGCTTTCTAGCTCCTCCTTTATATTAGTTCAATATTATAACTCTCGTACTCTCAACACTATATAACTCTTTAATTCCTCTTATAATTAAATGCCTGTGTGTCTTTCCCAATGTGGCACTATCGTTAAACACTTGCATCTAAAATTATAACTTGTGCTTTTCTAATGCATACGTGTTTTTACAATGATTTCCCCAATGTGGTACCTGTCATTAACACTTGTATTGAAAATTATAACTTTTCCTAGTTATATATACCTCTATTTTTCTCTATATGAACCTTCTTTGGACGCCTACATGTTTGCCTTATGATTTTTTCTATTTTCTCAGATACTGGTCATCAACATTCGCGTTCCAAATTCTATTTACATATTCCTAACATATTTGTCCTATTTTTACATTTATATTCCCTAATTTCCTATATTTAGTTGCTTAGTTTCTGATTTTTTCTTAGTGTCTGGTCTCTTTGTATTTACTTAGTTTTGGTTACTTTTTGCTTAATTTTTGGTTTATTTGTGTTAACTTAGTTCTGGTTGCTTCCTAATTACTTAGTTACGGTTTTTTAGTTATTTTTATTTATTTTTCTTGGTTCCCTGCGACCCTGGTCCAGTTCGTCGTATCCCCTAGTGTATTTCTTTTTAGATGCTGGTTTCTTCTTATATATACGCTGCTTTCTTCTAGTTACTGTTACTGTATGTACCTTAGATAATAGTTTGATATGATTTCAACTATGCTTTATGTCAACGCCTTTGTGTTTCACCTATACGATAGTCCCAGTAGGATACTTATAGTTAACACTTGCGTTTACAACGGTAACTCTATTTCCTAGTTACTTTTCTTCATTTTACACTTATTCCAACGTCCAAGTGCTTTTGCTATGAGTTTCCTAATTTTCTTTTTCATTATGGTCTTCTTCTGTAATACTCAGTAATGTTGATTGATGGTATCTCAAATCTGAAGAGAGGCTGGTACACGATTAAACCTTGTGGATCCGAATGGCTATGAAATGTGTTCTGATTTATTTAATTCCGACGAAAGGCAAAAAAAAATTGACTGACCCTGTATGCCAGGGTGCCCAGCAATTAAAAGAGCGCCTGTCAAAAATGGCTTAGAAAGAAAATGACGATATATGCTTATGTGTCCGGGAGTCAGAATGGCGTTACTTGTAGAAAGGTCAAAAAGGCACTTCCATCCTGTGACTTCACAGCTAGGAATTTGAACGGCTGCCTCCAATACGTCACTGCGTATCCGAACGGCACCTCCCTCGGCGAATCCATGGTCCTACGTACGGGGATCAAACGGCTGCTTCCACCACGTGTCAAAGGAATTTGACTCGCCCTAGAGGTACAGCTTGAAACACTGGAGTGGACTCGACCTAATGACGTGTTTTCTTAAAACAATTTGAGGTTCCCTCGAATTTACATTTAGTTTAAATTGTTATGAGTGTTAATTCGTTTAATTTATACTGGTATGCCTTAATTAGGTTTCACTTTGATCTATGGTTCACTTTACTTTTTATACTTTACTTTTCACTGACGTAACTTTAGGGGAGGTTTGATCTTGGTTCCCAGAGAAGCGTTTTACCTTAATTAAAATGGTACTACTTAACCAGATGATCAGGATCGGGAGGTGTGATCCTGTTTACCAGAGAAGCGTTTTTGCCTTAATTAAAAGAGAACTACTCAACCAGATGATCAGGATCGGAGGGTTTGAACTTATTACCAGAGAAGCGTTTTGCCTTAATTAAAAGAGAACTACTCAACCAGATAAGTTGTTTACTCGATTTGCACGTTCTTTTATACTAAACTTTGTTGAGATTTTACTGATTGTTTTAAAAACATGTTTAGATAATACTCATAATATTTTATCATTGAATGTCAAGTATCAAGTTCAAACATAAGACTGAGTGTTCTTTAGTTCATACGCTTTCTAGTTTACAATATTTTACTCTACTAGCCTCATTAATAGGAGGAATGAAAATGCTTAATAAATGTGAGACAAAATGGTAACAGTTTAATTTTTTTTTCCTACATTTAATCTGCTCCCAAATTTCATCGTCACAAAATGAAGAATAAAAATCGTTTTTATTTTTTTATGAAATTTCATCCCAACTATTATTAACATTATTTTTAATGATTCTAAACCACACTAAACCGTCCCCGTAAAATAATATAGTAGCAGACTTAAAAAGTTGTTCGTCCGTAACTTCGTAAGCTACTCTCAGAGAGCTCAGAAACTCTTTCAAGAAAATCGTAAACCTTCCTCGGATCTCCGTTAAACACAATAACACAAGCTGATATCCTAGCTCAGTTTTAATTGGTGATTTTAACGCCAAGCATACGGCGTTCGGCTATAACTACACAAATCACAATGGACGCGTTGTCCGCAATCTACTTGAAAGCAATCTGGAAATCCAGTACCTAAGAAAAGGCGAACCCGCATACTACAGTGAACGCTTCATCCCTTCACACTTGGACGTGGCATTTGTTCGAGGGGTGGCAGGCGCCGCACGACCCAATGTCATAGGCGATCTCAACTCGGACCATCTTCCAATCAGGATGAGTCTAACTGACGTTAGGCGGTCGGAAACCGATGAAATTCAGAGGATTTCATATAAAAATCTTGATTGAAGGGTGTTTCGGGGCGAGATTAGGGGACCTAACTGTCATCCTGAGGCAAATAGACTCCGTCCAAGACCTGGAGAATGAAGTGAACACTTTAACCCACAATATACAGCACGTCAGAGACGCACTATGTCCAAAAGTCAGGAAGAAGCCGTTTACGGAATCTCTTCCTGATGATATCCTTCTCCTCATCAATTTCCGGAATCGAATTCGACGCAGGTGGCAGAGGAACCGCGCTGTAAACGCCTGGCTAAGGGTGAACGCACTCAACGCTCAAACACAGGGATGCGACTTGGATGAACTTCGTGAATGGGCTCGGCACGGGGGATGGCTCCCTGTAGAAACTCGCGAGACAGGCTCGCAGAGGCCCAACTGACATCCCCGCTATTCGCCATCGCGGCGTGGATGTAATTACCGATCAGGCCAAAGTTGAGGCTTTTACAGACTTCCTTGAGGGCGTACACAGGGAAGCACCGGACACCGAGCCATTGCACGCTCATATCACGAAGTTCATAAAGCCGTTTTCGAACTGCAAGTATCCAATTCCGCCCCCTGTGTTGAGTAAACTTCTCGTCACTTCAGCCCAGCTGCGCAAGGTTTTGAACCAACTGCCTAAGAATAAGGCTCCGGGGCCTGATAACATCCCCTATATCATCCTCAAAAACCTACCCCAAAAAACCCTTGTACATTTTATGCATGTAGTGAACGCTATGCTACGCCTGCAACACTTTCCTAGCTCGTGGAAGGTCGCGCGAATAGTACTGGTTCCTAAACCCGGGAAATACTTGAATCTGACGAGCTCCTACCGCCCAATCTCGTTGCTAAACACAATGAGTAAAGTTGCCGAAAAGCTCATACTGTCCAGATTTAATTAGGCCGTTCTGAGCCTCCGTATATTACCGGACGAATAGTTCGGTTTTCGCGGTCGTGCATGACATATACGAGGGGTTCAATGAAGGGCATTGCACCGCCTTGTTACTTCTGGACATTGAGAGGGCGTTTGACCGGGTATGGCATGACGGCCTGTATTATAAGTTATTTGTAAAACACGGCTTTCCGCTGCATTTGGCAGCCTTGGTCGTGTCATACCTGGCCGGGCGCTCCTTTTCGGTACGCATCGGCAACTCAGATTCAACCTTGAGGCCGATTCAGCTATTACATAACAGATCTTCCCTCCCATCCTCACTCATCCCTGGCATTATATGCCGAGGATACCGCCCTCTATTCCAAAGGTCCCAGCGCGCAAGAGGCGACAAATAACATCGCTGCCTACATGGCACTGATAAGTCAGTACCATTCGGACTGGAAAAGTAAAAACTAAATGCATCAAAAACCGAACTAGCTATCTTCACCCGGAAATTTAAAAATATCGAAGCCCTTGCCATCCTGATCAATAATACTGGGGGCCCAAATCCAAAGTAAAGTACTTAGGGATCATGCTTGATAAGAGGCTTACGTTTATCGAACATATTTCCTATATTAGGAACAAGAATTGCATAATATGCGATAAGTTAAGACCCCTTATCATGGTTCCTTCCTGAGCCCCGCAAACAAAATCACCCTCTACCTATCAATCACCAGACCTTTCCTCATGTATGGCGCACCGGTTTGGAGCTCTATCTCGGATTATCAGATGCAGAAGCTGCAGGTAATACAAAACCGGCATTTAAGGGCTGCCCTTCCGGCGGGCTGGTATACTAGAATCGCAGATCTGCACGCGATGTCCCATGTCGACTATGTCAGGGAACATGTAGACAAACTCGCGTGCATATTCTTCGAGTATGGTATACGCGGCTCGCCGAAGACCGCCAATATTGCCGACGCAAAATTTAATCCGAACTTCAGAGCCAAACACGGGCCCATACATGGGAAAACGACTTTCCTCTACCTCGATCCTAGACCTCCTTGAACGCCTTTCCCCGCTCCCATAAAACCCACCCTCATACACCCCTAAAAATCCTCCCTGTTGCTCTTCGCCAAAACAAAAAGTAAGAGGAGCACAGAAGGTGTCTCAACTTTCACCACTACTGCTAGCCCAGAGCTGGCACCTCCCTCTATGACCCAAAAGCATGGTGGGTGGGGCTTGCTAAGGGACTAGCTATCCGTATAAATACAGTCCGGCAAGCTGCTCGACTTCAGTCGAACAACTGCTGCCAGGCCGTCCTCTGCGCTCCTTGCTCCGGCAGGCGTAGCATGGCTACACTTCGTCAGGAATACTTCTAATAACCATCACATATTCTCCTCATTGAAGCTATCATAGATAGTTTCGTGCACGTATGAATGTATGTATGAATGAGAGTATGAATGGGAGTATGTTTCAAACCCAGTGAACCGTGACATGGGGTTTTTCTGTGTGTTTTCCCCATATTTACCCACCCTCACCCTCCTTCATCCTTGAAAACAAGCCAACTAATTCGATCGCCATCTGTATGTAATGTTCAACTTAAAATCGCTTGAAGGGTCTTAAGACGACAACAATATCGTGCATTGCCACCTGCCTGCCGCAAACATAGACTGGGCAGTCGAACGAGACCTATTTGCGCGCTATATACCCCTTGCGAGGCCGCAAAAGCATCTTATAAGATACAAGCGTCCCGCCGGCCATGTATTGTGCTAATTTAGTTTATGTATGATAGGTTTAAGTGTCTAATATCTTTGTTAATGAACCCAATAAATGTTATTACTTACTACTCCGTTAAATTTTAAATTCCACTCTGGAATAAAATGTTTATTATTTGAACAGGAGGGAAGTGGAGATACAACAGTTATAGGTGAAACTTGAGTTAAAATTAACCAAACTAGCATGAACTTGACCACCATGAAAAGCATCTACTTTATCTTGAGCATCCGCATCTGAAGTGAGGCAACGAATATAAGGGTCATGTTTAAATTTTTCTGTGGCTAGTGTCGTCTTCCGAGACAACTATTCTTTGAACAGGAGCCATTACATGAGATAAACGAGATTTAATTCTATGATATAAAGAATCAGAAGGATTGCCATATTACAGCCATGGACTTTACAACCAAGTACAGTAAAATTAACTAAATCAGCTATTCTGACAATAGCCAAATGATATTTCTAGCTAACTAAAAACAAAATTAAGCATATCACTTAAGATAAGCTCGACAAACAAGAGGATTCAAAATGCCAAGTAGCAAGAACGGTATATGATAATTTTGATAACTGCCTTGCAGTGGTAATTATGACTTCATTAATTGAAACGATAGATAGAGAGATCGGTATACTATAATCAAAATAACTGACTTACAGTCATAATTATAGCTTCATTAATTCAAGCGATACTTAACGCAAAATAAGATACGCAGTTGATATACATAAATAAAAAAATAGGTTTACATTACTTTGGTCGAGTCGTAGAGTTGTAGACACAGCTTCCTGGATGTATGCACGTAGATCACACGAGTTGCGTCACCCCAACAACCGTATTCTTTTAAATCTTATTACCCTACTTTCAAGTATCAATATTCATTGACGTAAAAAATGTATAAAAGTGTAATGGTGCCCTACCCTAACAGTCAACTCTTCGTCCCAGGCGTTTTAAAAAAATTGAATCCGCTGAATAAACCTTACAGGTTACATATTTGGCACCCAACGCTTAAGGCTAGTGATTACACTCTTTCTTCTTATCACTACTTTCTATTCACACAGAAAACCATTTTAGATAATATATACCATCTTTATAATTTTTTATTTGAAGTTGACATGGATAGAATTATAACGTCATAAATAGATAAATAAATTATTATTTCAGATCCATCACGTGATTAGAAGAATGATGTCACGTGGCAGTTGCAAATCCCTAATTATTTAAATCCCGCACAAAAACAAAAATCTCCCTTTTTGAAACTTTATGTTCATCAAGTTAAATAAGCATTCTCCTGAAATTTAAAACAGCTCCAAATGCATTTTGCTCGTTTCTTGTGGGTAATTTCAAGTGAATAGCAAAAAAGGGACATTTAGAGCTTAATTTCGAAATGAATAAGCATCGCTTTATAGTGGTTTTCCAACAGAAAGAGATTAATTCAGTTCGTTAAACTAAAAGGATTTAAGGTTTTCTCTAATTGTATCGTTAAAGTCTGAGTTTAGATCCTATTTCCTGGTATAAAAATATACTTAGTTTTTAATTTGAAGTGCGAGTTTTAAAATATTAACGATAATTTTAGTTAAAAATTTTACTGCGCATTTAATCTATTAGTGCTGTTTGTCTTACATACTATGCAACGAGGGAATTTAAATTAGAACAATGAATGTTTTTTTGCTATAAAAGTTTTAAAATTCTAATAAAATTCTTTGTTTGGATGTGGTTCCCGATTGTTCGAAGAAATCCTGCAAACAATCGGAAACTAAATCAGAATCAATAATGAGAGGGCTATATAGGGATTAGAGATTAAAAGGAAGAAGATATTTTCGAATCTGTTTCAACAAAACAAAAGTGTAAATCGCCAGTATCCAACATTAACTAATTGGAGAAAATTGCAGTCAATGGAAAGCAAAATAACCTCGCCTTTAGTCAACTAAATAGAAAACCAATAATATACGTCTTTTTACGATTTTTTACACGTTACGCCTAAAGCGAGCTTCAATCCGGCATGGAAAAGATACCGGCAAAGGAATGATTAATGCCGGGAAAGAGCGCAAAAAATGCCCCCAGGAACTTCCCTCCATTGTGCCGCCCCGTCTGTATTCCGCACGTTGACGTGGCACCAGGAAGCGACCCATTGTTTTAATAGTGCGCGTTCGTAATTTATATTGCATACAATAAAAACTGCAAAAAACTTCCTTTTGTACTCAAAATCCCCGTTTTGTTAAGCTTTATGTTACATCAGCGAAAATTTGAGATTGTATTTTATGGCCCGGAAAGTTTTTCCTGGAGTTATAAAACCTACTATTGTACTGCTAGTAGTACACCGCGACGGAAGCTGTAATTACATTTTTAGTCGTTTGTAAAAATTGTAATCTTCATTTGGCAAACTCTATGACAAATATTTGGAAATACTTAATTTTCCTTAATATATCAAAATTTAATTATTATTTACATCTTACTTGCAGCTTGCGCTAATATACAACCTATGTATACACTGATTGTAGTATCTTATCAACTACTCCTTTAAAGTGCATTTAAATATCGAATGTTACATGACTTACACTACTGGTTTCAACGAAAGTTAAAGTTTTGTCCCGGAATTATTTATTCCTAGTATTTTTTTCTGCTCTTCTTGTGATCTCTTCTCTTGCTCTAGTTCTAGTCGGCGGAGTTCTTCATATATTTTTCGATGTCCTTCTTGTTCTTTTGCCAACTTCTTTTAGTTTTCTTCCAGAATTTTCTGCACCTCCTTAGGTTTTTTCATCCGTTCCTCCCCCTTCTTTCGTTCCTCTTCCTTCTGCTTGTATCTTCTTTGTTCTCCAGAATTTTCTTTGCTTCCTCAACTCGTTTAGCCACTTCCTTTTCTGTCTCCTCTCTCCGTTTCTCAAGTTGCTCTTCTAATCTATTTTTAACAAGTTCTCTATCCTTCTAGCAGTTTCTTCTTCTTCTTATTGTTTTTGAATTAAAAATAATGAGAGCAAAACCAAAAGTTCCAGTATGTTATAATTGTTTTTCTACTCCTATACTTTAACCAAGGAGATGGTTAAAACACAGACTCACATTCAACGGCTATTAAAAAGACACTCACATTTATTACGACACTCGCTTAAGTCTCGAGTCGTAATTCACGTGACTTAATAGCTATCATTAAATCATCGCCGTCGCTATTTCCTGCTCCAAGTGGATGGTTGCTAATGTTTCTCTAATTTTCATTCCAGAAGTTCTGCTTCCTCCTGCATGGAAGTAGCTAAGAAATTGTATATAAATTGTATATATTCACCATATTGAATTCAAATGCAATTTACACCTGCATTATTAAAGTACTTCATTAACATACCTACCTGGTTTCAATTCACAACTTATGTGTAAAACCCCCACCACCTTATTTAATACAGTCCACTGATTGCATTGTAGTTGACTATACAGTTAATTGCTTACCCCCACCTTTGTGGTCATAATAAATTATAAAATTAATTTGTCTGTACCGACCAGCTAATACTTTACAGGTTTTTCTTTTACGTGAAGATACTTTCCTTTCACTCCAGCTTGGACCTATGGTATGGTATGGTGTGGTATGGTAGAGTGGTCGCTCGGCAAGATTTGCCCTTCAACACGTCGACCACACGTCAACCCTTCTATGTTACACGAAAATTCCTATCTCTTTCGAGAACCTCAGAATATTTCGAGGGTTGAACTTTTGTAGATATCCAGGTACCAGAAGGGCATTTTCGAGATGCCTCAACCTTTGGCCAGTCAGTACCTGACATTCGTAGATGACGTTTCAGCCATAGTTTGCTAAAATCTGCATTGTTTGTCAGTGGTTTCCCCCATTGTCTTGGGGTGGTACCACCAGGGGCCATCTCCACTGAGAAGGTCTACGACCAGTTTTATCTCATTTTTTTTTGTAGCTTGAGAAGCTTTTTGTGTAGTTAGACGAGTGAGAGATGAGTCTTTTGGCCAGTCTCTGCCCAGGTGGATTGGTCCAATGTGTCTCTTTTCGCTTTTTTTTTCAATTTCTGAGTTCATTCATTACATGCCCTCTAGTGATGCCGCAGAATGGTTCAGGCCCACAAAAGATAGTCTATGCACCATTCCGTGCGAGCTGATCAGCGGCTTCGTTGCCTACCACACTCTCGTGCCCTGGTACCCACATTAGAGTGAGTCTGTTTTTGTTTGCGAGTTGCAGCCATCCGACAATTCCACATTAGCCGGGAGTTGATTCTGCTAGTTGCTAGGGCTTTTAAAGCTGCTTGACTATCTGATAGGACGTTGCCACGCTTTATATTGTCTTTACTATCTATCTTCATCTCTCGGAGCACTGTTTAATAGCAGAAGAACTACAAACTCTTAACATTCAGGGTTATGAACTGATCAGTTAGACAGCAAGAAGTGGATCCAGAGGAAGAGGTACCTTGATCCTATTGAATAAAAATCTCAAGTTGGAAACCACACATGTATTTAGTATTAATATTGAAAAATGTATAGAGTTAACCTGTGTTCTAGTTAAACCATATAATTTATATGTAATGGCTGTTTATAGGACTCCAAATGGCTGCTTTGGCACTTTCCTGGATGCTCTGGAGTCTGCATTGCGGAGCATAGGCAACAGTAGGGATATTGTAGTGGCGAGTGACTTCAACGTTTTGTTCAACTCAGACCAACGAGAAGCAGGTTACACGTGTGACCTCTTTGAAAGCTATGGTTTTAAAAAAAACGATAAACGAGCCAACTCGCGGGGAAGCCTGCCTCGACAACGTTTTCATGAATTTCATTCCAGATTCAATTGAGGCGCAGACTGTGGAAATGAACATGTCTGACCATCGTGGGACTGTAGTATCCTTTAAGCTAATAACTAATAAGCCCAATGAAACTGTCCAACATCTTTAAGGCCAATCACACAGAGGGGTATACTCAATTTTTACAATATCGTGGAATCCTCCCGATGGGATTTTATGGAAGCTACTAATATCACGGTAAACGATAAATTCAATTTGTGGAACTTTTATGCGATGCTTATGTGCAATTCTTCCCGGAGATGACATACTGTGCTGGGACACCAAGACTGAACAGAGTGGAGTGGTTCAATGACTCACTGCGCCGTATGAGAGAACAATTACATTTTGTGGGGGAAGTTTACAGACAGTACAACACTCCAGGTAATCGGAAGGAGTATTATGATCTCAGGAGAACTTACTGGCAAACAATCAAGGAACATAAACGCTTAGCCAATGACAATATGATCAACACTGCGAAAAACCCCACAAAGTGTATGTGGAACATCATCAACAATAATGAGGTCAGCAAAAGAAGAATGCAACTCCATCCATTGAGCCGGATGCATTTAATATGTTCTTCACCAGTATAGCCCATAGCCTCAAGGAAAATATACCTAGAACAGAAATGGACCCCCTTCAATATCTGGAAAATATACAGAGGCCTGGTGTCACTTTTTCACTTGGACATGTCACACACAACGAAGTAAGGGATGTAAAAAATAGTCTTAGGAATAAAAACAGTACAGATATATATGGATTCTCAGTCAAAGTCATTAAATCAATAAAGAACTTGATCATCATACCACTTACACAACTAATCAATAGATGCTTTGACAAAGGAATTTTCCCTGATGCCCTGAAGACAGAGTCATTGTTGTACTTATTTATAAGAAAGGTGATAAGGAGGAAATATCAAACTATCGCCTAATTTCTCTGCTCCCTATATTATCAAAAGTTGTGGAAAATTGCCTCTCCCGGAGAATCACTCACTACGTTGAGAGCAACGTCTTATTCTCAAATTGCCAGTTTGGATTTAGATAAGACAGGAGCACTGTTCTTGGCATCCAGAACTTCCTCTCCAAGATTATGGATGCATTTGAAGATCGACACTACCACATTGTCAGATTCTTTGACCAAAGCAAAGCCTTTGACTGTATTTCCCATGGAATCTTAATAAATAAACTCAAGTGCTATGGATTTGATAGGATTAGCATAAAGCTGCTGGAGTCATACCTAGAAAACCGTAGGCAGATTGTCAAGGTGGGTGGAGTTTCGTCGAGGGAGGAAATCGTTGATGTAGGAGCCCCACAGGGATCAGTATTGGGACCCATTCTTTTCTTAATCTATGTAAATGACCTACCATCACAGGAGCCCACTGCGGGGTACACTCTCTTCGCCGACGACACGACACTCAGTCTGCAAGGACAGCGGCTTGAAGAAATTGAAGCTGTGATGTGGGAGGCATAGTCAAGGGCAGAAGAGTGGTTTGCAACCAACGGACTGCTGTTAAATGTTGATAAAACACAAAACATGATTTTTACCCTGCGCGACCTTGGGGGAGGTGAAAATCAGGAGTGCCAAGTTTCTAGGGGTGCATCTGGATCCAAAGCTGAAATGGGATGTTCATTTAGATTGTACCATCTTTTTAACGAATTATGATTACACTATTACTAGCTTAATAACGTCCTAGTGAGCTCAGGAAGTGTAAGGGAACATGTTTCGGATACTTTAGTATCTGGTTCAATTGAACCCTATATCTAATCGCTACGCAAGCATAACTTTTAGTAATACACAATTCTATGGTGCTGCCCATAAAATTAATGTAATTTTAATTTTGATTAAAGAGGTGAAAAAAAAAAGAATTTGAGTCTAAATTGATTTAACTTCTGATCTATTATTAATAAATCATTAATATTTCTTGTTGCGAAGACTAAGCCACAACGATTTCCAAATTACAACTTGGGGATCTTCGGACTTATTAAGCTTATTTAAACGCTTAGGTCTCTTTAACTGTATTTTTTACTTAACTTAACTTTATTCATTCTCAGTTTTTTCTAATCCTTGATGAAGATAAATAAATAACATTAGAAGACAACAAAGAGCGTGGCAACCGGCTAACGCCATAGATAGTATAATCATAAATAATATTCGGTACTCCCATGATACATTATTCAGAGCGAAGACATACTATACTAATTAATGATTCGTCTACTTTTACTTGCGAATAATTCCAATGCCATTTAGACCAAATATACGACGATAATTGGTAAACAAAAAGGTGCGCAAGACAATGGCATTGTGTTTGATTGCACGGACATAGAAAAGGCAGATAAACTTGTATATGTTGGTAGCAAGCAACGTTTTTGAATGGCGAGCCTCAACCGTGAAAACGAAATTATGAAGCGGGTTTTATTAAAATGAAGCACGTTTTATCCAGGCGCGACCAAAACTTGAACCTTCGAATGTGTTAAATATTTAAATTTATTACAGACCTGCGACCGAGGGGTTGTTGATGGATTGTACAGCAGCGTGCCTTTATTATAAGGGTTTTTAGAAAACATTAATAAAACCGTTGCAAAGTGTATCCTAAACCACCAGGTTTCATGTCGCACTTAAGACTTCTACGTAGAATCGAAAAATTTAAAAATTTACAAGGTATCCTATTTAAAATAAGAAGGTTGGTATCAGGTATGGGTAGACCTCGCAACAGCCATAGTAAAAATTTATCTACGTTGGCCGCGACCAGAATTTCAAAGAAGTATAATTTTTCGATCTCCAAGAACGTCTAATGATCCATCGAGTTTGAACCGCCCTGTACATACCTATATCAGACTAAAGAGAGACAAGTAATTTATCAAATTTGAAGAAAATATAGGGCCTCCCATTTATAGACATCTCTGAGACTTTCGTTTTAAAAAATCTGGCTGTTGAGGCTTAACTTCGTAGCCCTCGGGAATGGGAGAATAGGGTCCCACATAAAACTAAATATTTAATAGTAGAGATACATAGTATGTTCACTAGCCTCCGCCGCGGAGGAGGTGTGCAGTGGTAAACATCGTCGACTTGGGCGTCTAAAAAGTTGTCTAAGCTGTCTAAAATATGTCTAAGCTGTCTAAAAACTGTCTAATCTGTCTAAGCTGCCTAAACGCTGCCTAAGCTGACTTAGCGGTCTAAAAAGCTGCATAAAAAGCTGTGTGCCTGTCTAAATAGCAGCTTTTTAGACGCCCAAGTCGACGATCTTTGCCACTGTGCACTTCCTCCGCGGCGGAGGCAAGTGAACATACTATGTATCTCTACTTTTAATATTAAGAGGATTTCTGGTGCTTGAACTCCAGTTTTATTTCGAGAACACGTCTATCGATATCATTTAAGTCAGCTTGAGATCTATACTTAAATGACCTAATAGTTTCATAATTTTGTAAGATTGATGCCTTGTTTCCGTACCAATTTCTTGTGCAAGTGGACTTGCAACATTTTAAATTTCGTATATTTAAAATTAACTTAAAATTGGTTCAAATTAGGCACATTTGATATGTTTTCGAATGTTGAACCGTTAAATGCAGTAAATATATTATAGCCTAATACCTGCTTCAACGTTCTCAACACGGGACGGTCTGGAATCTGGAAATGGTAAGAGGGTGGCCATCGTCCAGCCTAGTGTTGTAAAAAAGGCGGCGATGTTGCCCGAGGCGGTGGTTCTAAGGAAAGCCATGGTTGGCCATCGTTCTCCCAAAATGGATTCCCTTAGTTCCGAAAAAGGGTCGCAATCGCAGAGCAGGACCGCTATTCTGGTAACTAAATTCGCTTAGCGTTTCAAGCACGCTGAGCGTTTGATGACATCAAAGTCGCAGAGCACGTGACCAAATCAGTAAAATTGGTATTCAGATGTGTTTTACGCCGAGCGTTTCCAAGGCGCGGAAAGCGCACGGTAAGCGTCATGAAAACGTCAACCATTTGGCAGCCGTTTTGCCATTTGCCGTTCGTGTTAAGTGTGTGCCCTAACTTTCTGTGTGGCATAAAAAAAAATTAGTACATATTTTCTGTTTTAAATTTACAATGGCAGTACCATATATTCGGTAGATAACATTGAGAATAATATAGGGAGGCAGCGGTTTCTACCCGATGATCCCTTTGAATTTTCTGACAGAAATTTTGTAAAGATGTATAGGCTTCGTAACCAAGATGTCTTAAATTTAGAAGAAATGCTTGAACCATTCCTTCCGTTAAGGAGAAGACTTTAAGCAATAAAGTCAACGAATAGGTGGGAATAGTTTATTCTATATTAATGCAGAATTAATAGGAATGTAAAGACTCATTATTTAAAGTTGTGTAATGTAAGCAGCTAGAAGTATAAGGTTAGGGTAAAGCTCGGCTTATATCGCCCATGTATTTTGACTGCTAATGTCTTAAACCGGCTTTCCATGATGCAACAACTCGCTGCGATACAGCAAAATTCATGTGACTTTCTTGAGTTTCAGTGACAACTTGCATTAGTCAAAAACCGGTCTATCTTTCTCCATTCCTTCCAAGTTTTTGTAGCCCCTGGAATGGAATTTAGAGTTACGGGTAATGTTTGCCATAATCTTGAAATATCGGCGTTGGTAAATTGGTTGCTCTGCTTCTGCGTAACTCAATTTTTTTCATAAACTGGATAATCATTGTTTTTGCTGTAGAGAAACGGTTTTTTCTTCAACAAAACCATCTACAGCACAACACAAATAAAACCAATATCACGTCTTACGGTGACGTCTACTTGTCAAATTTTAGTAATTCCACTAATTTTTATGTTGGGAATACTGAAAATTTTGGGTTGCCAAGTTGGGCTTAGCGAATTCAACAAAGTCTACTCGAAGAGCTCACGCACGGCAACGAGAATACGAAAACCGGTCGGTTAGTGCGGCTGCCATGCGAGGCGCACGCTGTGCGATTCGCTTAGCGCCCTCGGAAACGTAACGGCTTACCAGAATAGCGGTCCAGATCTTTCCTGGTGAAGAGCACCATCTCCGCCTTCTGGGGTTTACAGACAGGGAGTGCTCCCTGCACCACTTTTCGACTCAACGAAGGACACTCTGCATTCGATTGCACAGAACTCCTTCGAACTTCCCGTTGCGCAGTATCGTAAGATCGTCTGCATATGCATTGGTGTAGAATCCATCTGAGTTGAGGCGAGGCAAGAGGCTGTCGAGAACAAGGTTCCATAGCAGTGGCGACAGAACTCCTCCCTGCGGACAGCCTCTGGCAACGATGCGTCTCACTACAGTGTCTTCCACCTTTATTTGCACGCGTCTCTTTGAGAGCATGTTGAAAATCCAGCCACTGACAGCAGGAGGGACGCCCCTGTTTGTTAAGGCAGCATTGATTTTTCCAAAGGTGGTTTTATCAAACGCACCTTCAATATCAATAAATACACCTAAGGTGAACTCATTATTGTCCAGCGATCTCTATATCCGGCTCACTGCTGAATGCAAGGCCGTGTCGGTCGATCTGCCCGTAGTGTACGCATGTTGGTTGGGATGCAGCGGTCGGTTGACCAGTACGCAGTCCCTCAAATATCTCTTACACAGCCTCTTTACAGTTTTTGGCACAAAGGATGATAGGGTGATTGGTCGGTAGGCTTTGGGGACAGAGTAATCCATCCTTCCTGCTTTTGGTATGAACATCACTCTTACTTCTCTCCATGCCTTCGGGATGTAGCGCAGCGCTAGACATGCCAGGAACACCTTTACCAAGTGTGGCAGTAACTCGTCCAAGCCCCACTGTAGTAGAGCTGGACGGATGCCGTCAGTACCTGGCGATTTGAAGGGTAAGAAGCTTAGTATTGCCCATCGTATGTTGTCTTGACTAACCAGTTGGTTGGCACCTAGCCAGTCCAGAGCAGTAGGTTGAAGGTTTGTCTTGTCTGGCCAGTTCGTGTTATCTGTTACCGACGAAGGGAAATGGGTCTGCATTAGCAGTTTAAGACTCTCTTGTAGGTTAGCGGTCTTAGTGCCTTCCTTCCTTGTTAGTAGACCTAGGTCGCCA
>MU188472.1:0-46803 GCA_016904865.1 Pissodes strobi | reverse complement strand
TTTTTACAGATAACAGGTTATGCGATAGGTTTTCACATTCCAAAACATTAATATAGGGAATAAGGGCTTCTTCTTTCTTTGCAACATTGATTTTAATATATACTTCCTTTGTGTCCGTCAAATATTTCCCAACGGTATTATTTACTAAATGATGTGCAGCTCCGCTGTCTATTACAAATATAATGTCAGTACAATTTAAATTCGTTAATGCACTTACCGAAGTATGGTCAATTAAATTTGATATAAACGCTATATCCTGCTCCTCTGTGATGTTACAGTTACCTTTGTTAGTTAAACTAGGACAATCTGTTTTTTTTATGTCCGTTTTGTCCACATTTAAAGCATTTAAATGGAAAAATTACCTTAAGGGGCCCTCCATCCTATGTAAAAACTGAGTGGTATCAATGGTGTTTTCTATAAAATATTTGTTACCATAATAATTTAAATGATGAACAACATGTATTTATTTTATGGCATTACACTTTTTTAATATTCACATTAAAAAAAAACATACTACATACGTATTAAAATAAATACATCACTAAGGAAATGAAAGTAAAACTAAACTAATTAAATTAAAAAACATGTTTATAGATATTGACCTATCTATAACTTATAAAAAATAAATACAAAATAATAAACTATTAGTACATGAAAGGTAGATAATATAGCATATACTTCATCTAAAGTCTAATTATGTTTTATAAAGTCTAATATGTATATGTCGAATCTAATAAAAAAGTTACTTTTTTAATAAGCTACTAGTAGCAGCGAGAGCATCAATAACCTTTTGATTATCCACACGATTTACACAATAATTCATCCAAGGGAATTAAACGATAAAAACCTAGGATTTCGATGCATGGCATCATCCAAAAAAAACTACGCAGGGTAGCCAAATGCGCATTGTCATTAAGCCACTTCAATTAATAGAATTCCCAATTATTCAAAGACAATTAAAAATAAATGCGTGCGACGCTCAATCCCATCAACCAATCCCAAAACAGTATGCTACGGAGCCGGAAACAGGTCGACTTTATCTTCACGCTAAATTCAATTTGTTGAAAATCGAATCGTTTCGCAGTGCGGATTTATTTAAATTTCTCGATCGAGAGAACGTCGAAGCCTGATCAGTCCGAATATCTACGAGGGTTATAGTGCGTAATTAACCTACGATCTCTAATTAATATTATTTTGTTCTTTTTTTGCTTTGTTTTTGAACAAAAATTAACTTTTAATCTTTTTCTCCTTAATTATTAAGGTAACATTTAAGTCATTAAAATTTCCTTTTATACGAACTTTGAATTTTTTGGGCAATTTGTCGAGCCTGAGATAGATCCGTTGATCTAAAATAAATCAGATTTTAGATCGAATTCCTCTGAACTTTTAATTGACTGATGCAATAACGTTGTAGGTCGAACTAGTTTTATTATTATTCTCAGTTTTCAGGATTTCTGGCTTACGTTGGATAACTGTAGATCAGATAAATACCAGTGTTGTTACAGCCTAGTAGACTGCGTTATTTTTAAATGTTTTTTTTTATTGTGGCCTTTGATAATTTCTTTATTCGAACAGATTGTTTATTATCTGTATCCTACCGGTAACTTGACCGTGGAGTAAATTATCATATGTTAAGGTCAGAGTCTGTAATTAATTGGTGGCTATAATAATGCTAGATCTAACTAGTTCTTATTATATATTGTTTTTGCGGCAGTTATCAACGAAGCTTAATTGAACTGAATAACCATAGTTAGTTAGTTATATGGCATATGTGACGGATCATGATTTGAGGCAGTGAATTAGTCTTTATTTAGGTGATTCCTCGATCTAATTAAACTTACCTATAACGAGAAGTTATTTGCAGTATCGCTGGCTTTCAACATATTTTGCTGACGTTCTTTTTACTAATACTTTGAGCGATCGTCATTAATTACAACTGATTATTTCGGAATTTGTTTACATTAAGCGTGTGAATTATTTCACCGAGTAAACCTACTGTTTAAGAATACAGTGTAACCATAAAAATTGATTTACTGAAATTTTCTCCAATTTAAACCTTCTTTTTCCTCCTGACCAGCTGTGATATTTTCTTATTAGGTAATAAAACCAATCCTTGTTTGTTTATTCACCTGTTTTATTTAATTAGAACTTAGGCGAATCTCCAACAGAACAGGTCGCTTCCGTAAGTATCTCTTTTTTATCATTAGCGCTCAATAATTGAAACGGTTTTGATTATTTTTGATTACTTCTTGAATATTTGTTTACCTATTTCTTTAGTCGTTTTTTATTAATTTTTGAATATTTGTCCTCATCGACTTTAGTTGTTTTCTTTGGTTAATTCGGGTACTTGCTTTATACCGACTTGGATTTTGATTAATTTTCGGGTAATTATTTTTTTTCCATTATTAATACTGATAAATTGCCGGTATATATATTTAATCTAATTTTCTAACTCATTTTTGTGTTATTGATCGATTCTCCGGATAGAAATAAATAACGAATGTTTGGTATTCATTTATTTTGTCGCGAAGCTTAAGCCAAACCGAGTTCCATATTTCAACTTTGGGGTAATTCTCGCATGTGCTGTCTAAAAGCCCGTGGCGCCTTAAATAAATCAACCCGCACCCTACTCTCCGGCATTTGAGATAGGGTCTAATTTATACGCTCGGCGACAACTCGTTTTAGCCTACGCATTGACATACTTTATTTCATTCAATATATAATTTTTAAATTCTCGAAATTATTTTTTTTGTTCCTTCGATTTGAGATTATTCACTCCCAGTTTCTTCTAAGCTGGAGTGAAAGTTTGCGCCCATTAGAAGGATAAAAAGGGCGTGAAAATTTTTGGCGCCCAACGTGGGACTTTTCGCATCGATATACGCGAGACAAAACGGCTCGTGACACGCTTTATAACAATATCGAATTTGACTATATAAAGAAAAATAATTAGAATGTTTCCCAAGCATAAAATTACTTTGAATTTAAATTAGTAGTAATAGACTTGACAACGACGCAGTCTGTAGCTTCAAAGAATCGATGACGTTTCGCCCGTGCCCCGTGCGCTACGCAACTTTGGATTCCCGGGGACCACCTAACTGAGATACACCTATTTTTGAGTACACACACGGCCCTTAATTTTTTAATAATCGTGTTATGATATGTTACTGCGTTTAAAATAGAAATATTCGGTATTTACCTAGAATCGTTTCTTTCGGATCCACTATCCATCCGTTAACTTAAACATACAGAGACACAGATACAGTAATCAGTAATTACACTCACTCGTAAAGCGGAATTGCTGCGTGGCCAGTTGCAATTTTTTTGTTATTTGTTATATTTAATACCAGGTTTCGAACCTACCTATATTATATAATTTTTTATTTTAAATTAGATTTATGTGGGATAGATTAAGACTGACATTTACTCCAAGTGAGAGAATAAAAATTATAGACTGAGAGCCAAGAGTCAAGAGGCCTCAACAAGTTTTATTAACAAGCGGTATTTAATTTTTAGGCCCGTGTCCCATCTGTAGTTTGTAGCAGTAGGGGCCCCAAGATATCCCACAGTAAGAGGCCCCTCGGGAAATTTCCCGTTCTCCCGGCCCCCCCATCCGCCGCTGCTTCCATGGCCTCGGTGACTCCCAGTACCAGGGTTACTCCTGTCAGTTCCACCACTTGAATTGCCTCGCACATGTCCAAAATACTTTTTCTTTTGACCTCTTTGGTACCTGTGTCCACTGTAAAACATTTGCCCTGAAGACTCCTTATTTTCTTTCTTATTCTTATTTGCCAAACCTTGTTTTTGAAATGTTCCCCTAAGCTCGTCCATAATTCCTTTACCTCGGTGACTCCCAGTGTCATCTTAGTCTTAACCATCTCTAAGACATTATCTGTTAGTGCCTGTACAATTCAATTTCAACTTTTTAAATGCTGCTACTTCGGTGGCACTTGCTGTAGTAGCATCTGGTGGTTCCTTGTCCAAAACATCTAAGCAACCATGATGTTCCAAGCACAACTTAAGCCTAAACTCCCAATTTGTAAAACCATTGCCATCAAAAGGTTTGACTACATTTGTAATTACCGACAGTGATGTAGCCATTTTAGTTTTCAGTACTGTTTAACTTTCTAGACCATTAACCATTATTTCCAAAGGTTACTAACTTGCTTTTCCTGCTTTATCCTGGTTTTCCTGCACTAGCAAGCATAAAACAACTGCGGGAACTACTGGGCCCATAACCTGTAGACAATTAAGTCTCTCTCAGTATCTCAGCGTGTGTCAGTAAGCTGCTTGTATGCCAGCAACATCACCAATAAAACAGCAATCGTTAAACTAATTACTTTTAATGAAAGTGTTAATAACAGTAAAAACAAATTGAGATTACAAATTATTGCATCATCATGCGAAACGTAAAACAAAACGAATACGACAGAATAGGGTTAAGGTTGTCACGTACAAGGTAGTCGTTTACACTTACATGGTTTACCCCTTCCACCCTTACTAGCTGTTTGCTAGCTTGCGTGCTTGTGGTGCTCATCATTCTCACATCTTATGAGAAGTATTCAGTGGATACTGTTGGTGTAGCTGGATAGTTGTTGAGACGTGGTTATGTCATAGCATCCGTGCTGATTTGAGAGCTAAGAGACACGGATAAGCCAAACCATTGTACGTGAACATTCTAAGGTAATAATGAACTTTTTATGTTTGGGAAATTAGTGATTGCATTCTTATTAAATAATTTGATTCGTAAGTGTAACTACGGTTTATAAATTTAATTGCTCTTATATTTGAATGACACATTGCTTACTAGAGCTTTTATATTTGCAGAACCTCGCTTTTAAGTTGGTATCGAAGCCATAACTAGTGATTTCTATATAGCAATTAGTGTTTATTACACGTAAAGCCTGTATAGTTGGTATATGTTTTACTGACTCAGGTAAATATCTGATATTGCGACTTAGCGATTCGTGATCACGACTAGCTAAGTTTTTATATCATTGTGCAACTTGTATCATATTTTATTGACTTCATTCCTTGCTTTCCTTTAATTGTATTAGCTTTTGGAATTGTTTTCGACGTTTATTTGGTAATTTGAACTTTCCTGGATTTACCTTATTTGCGTTCTCAGCTCTTCTAGAGAAAACCGGGTTATTAGCAGCTTTTAGTTTGGGTTAGTTTGGGTTAGGGAGGAATTAAAGAAGGCCCTCAATATATTATTTAATGTATAATCAATCTTAGTTTATTTCGTAATCGTTCCAATTGCTACTTAATGGCGAAAAATACTCATTATGATATGTCGTGCTATTTCTGCTTTGATTAATTGTGTCGTGGAAAGCCGCAATTTGTTGGTACTGCCTGCCTACCGGCTCGTGTGACGCGTCCGTACGTGTCACACCATAGTTACAGAATGAGATTTGTGAATATTTGTCTCTAGCACCATAGGTTACTTATTAGTGCTAGGGATTATACGTACGGTATAGAAGATGCCTACGGTGCGATGTGGTGATATAGAGAAACCACAAGACATGGATGGTTCAGATTTTGGATATCGTCAGCGGTATTGAATTTTAGTGTATTGCTCGGTTGGTGCCTGGGTTAAGTTCCGTAATTGGGATTTTTACTGTCGTCGTCGCAGGTGAGTTGCCTTTTGTTCTTTATTAGTCGCCATTTTGCAATCCCACGTAAATGGTTACCAATTATTACTAATTTTACTGCAGAGCCTAACTAATTTCAGTGTTAGAGCCAAAACCTTGAGCATATTTATATTTCATTGTGTGAAGAGTCCTTCTTTCACTGAAAAAATCTCTTGTATATTTCTTTTCTTGGGCTGCAACCACATTAATACTGGTTGATATTACGTCTTAGTGGACTCAAGAAGTGTAAACGGAACATGATCATGTTTTGGGTATTTTAGGAAAAGCATATATATCGTTTATTGTCATTGATTTAATTTTTCTAGCACAGTAATCATTCTTTTTGCATATCAGTTTAATAGCAACATTGCAAAAGACTTGCCTGAGAGTGATATTTCTCTTAAGAAAATCTTGATGCCAAATGCAGTCTTATATAATTAAACTCTCAATAGTAGTATTGTATGCAAAAACTCTTTTTTTGCTATCAATGAAGTTTTACGTGAAAACTCGAAGTTAGCATGCCTGAGAGCAATAAACGTTACGTCCGGAGGTGTTTCGAAGAAATAAGCACAACATACAATGTCAAACCCGCGATAAAAATAACTAAACCTGGAGTGGAATCTGGTTTATTGCATGTAATACTGCAACATTAAATGCGATTATTAACTTGTAGTGGCGGCCGTACGACGATAATTTAATTAATTAATAAAAATGCATGTTTTATTGTGGTAATATGTACTAAATCTTAAAAAGGGTGCTCGAAAACATTAACTGCTGAAGCATTTGAAGATACGTTTAATCTTCTGATACTAACTTTGCCATGAATGCAATGCATTAGTATTCATAAAATAAATAGTATTGCTGATTATGTTTATGTTTAAAGTGTGTTTTGTTATCCGTTTTATTTAACGACCACCAACCGGCAAAATGTGTACCTTTCTTACCAAATGCCAAGGCATTTTAGAAAGACTCTGCAAAGCTAAGACCCCTATTTTCTTGTGTGGTGACTTTAATGTGAATTACCTTACAAACTCAAAGGACAAGCTTCTTCTCTTAGACCTGATTAATAGTTTTAATCTTCATGTGACTTCTACAGAGCCCACTAGAATTCAGTTAAACAATACCAAAAACGTATTGTCTCAAACAAAAATTGATTACATTGTCACAAATATTATTGTTGGTAATTTTTCCACTAGAGTCATACAGGGCAATATTGGTGATCACTTTGCCATGTCATGTAGCTTTAACCTAACCCCCTATAACATAAATGAAACACATCCGGGATATTATCAGTACAGAAGTCTGACACCTTTTAACCTCACTATGCTTCAGACTTTCACCTCAAATGTTGATTTCAGTGACATGTACATTGCAGGAATGAGTGTCGACCATGTTTACAGTGAGTTTCTCCCTACATTGAGCTGGGTTATGGAAGATAATGTCCCAATAAAAACAAAAAAAGACAAAAAAAAAACCTGAATATAATAACAACTGGGTCACCTCTGAAATAGTCAAAAGCAGCAAAGACTTAAAAAATATGTTTTGGTTGCTAACGCAAACTAGTAATGTTAACCTTTCTGCTCTTTACAAAATCGCGAAGAACAAACATGGTAACTTGGTTAAACAAAACAAAAGCAATTGTTATGGAAGCATAATCTCCAACAGCCAAAATAAACAAAAGGATATCTGGACGATTGTTAATCACATTTTGGGAAGGTCAAGAAGACACAATATCACTGTAAAAGTGGATGTTATCCTGCTTGATGACAACAACAAGGTAGCTAATGCATTTAGTAACTATTTCGCATCAATTGTACAGATATCCTTATCTAATAAATTTGGTGATACATTATCAGACAAATGCACTTTGCCGGCAAAGCAGATTCAAAATAGCTTCTTCTGGAACACGGTGTAACCCGGTGAAATAATTGAGACTATACTGAGCTTAAATCCCAAAAATAGCACCGATGCTGATAACATTCCCCTCAAAATATTTAAAGCCATAAAGAGTGAATTATCGACTCCTTTAGCTTATCTATCAAACTTAAGGCCTGTTCATTTGGCTTTGCTCAACCTGCTCGGAAAATCAAAGAAATCAGCTTGGAGCAGAACGCGAAATGCCATAACTCTACTCCAAGCAGATTTTTCCTACTTGGACGACTTCCTAGCTTGCTACCCCAAACGAACGCGCTTTTTGTTAAGACAGCACGTGGATAGGATATTTTATGAATAGGAATATTTTTCTCAAAAAAAAAACCACGATGCCTTTCAGCCTTTTAAAATTTAAAAAGTGGGGTTATATTGTTATTTTATATTCCGCGGTTTTTGTTGATTATCTGTCATCTTTCTGCTTTTGTTCTAACTGCTCCATCTCAGACTAGGTGCAAGTAGAGCATGATCTAACTGATCTCGAGCACAGTGCTCCATCCCAAGCGAACACAAAAATATCAGCTGCTGGAACCAAATGAACATCGATCACCTGCTCCAAACCGCTTAGAGTAGTGAGAGCAGACGAAATGAACAGGCCTTTAATGTACAAGCAAGGGGTCTTCCCCTCACAGTTAAAAATAGGTGTGGTTACACCAATATTCAAGAAAAATTATCCTACAAACGTTGAGAACTATAGGCCAATTACTGTTTTTTGTGTAATATCTAAGGTTTTGGAAAAAAATTATTATTATTCCAGAGTGATTGATTTCATTAATAAATTCCAGATTCTTAATGAGGTACAACATGGTTTCCGCACCGGTAGATCGACCGAAACTGCTGCTGCCGGCTTCCTGGAGTCAATTCTCCTCAACCTTGACAGGGGGAGGCAGGTTGCTGCGCTTTTCTTCGATCTGTCTCGGGCGTTTGATACCATTGATATAAACTTTCTGCTCATTAAATTACATGGAAGTGGTATGCGGAGACCAATTCTTGATCTGCTGGCCTCATTACTGATAGGAAATCATGTGTGAAGATTGATGAAAGTAGGTCAGATCTGTATGACGTGGATTCGGGGGTGCCTCAGGGCTCGGTGCTGGGGCCTCTACTGTTTTTGTTGTTTGTCAATGAAGTTGCTGACGGTCTAAGCATTGGTGAAGTAACCATGTTTGCAGACGATACCACAGTGATGGTGTCGGCGAATGATCGCTGTCAACTACGACAGGCAGTCCAAGTTGTTACTGAGAAATTCAGTCATTGGTGTGGGCGCAACAATTTAATTCTCAATATGGAAAAGACTGTCTACATGCACTTTAGAGCTCGTAAAAATGTTCCTATAGTTGAAAGTGAATCGATAATTAAACATAGCAGTACAATAAAATTTCTGGGCCTTCACCTGGACGACACATTATCATGAGCATTTCATGTTGATTATGTCGCTAAAAAAATCAGCTCTGGATTCTTTACAATCAGTAGACTTAGAGATGGCCTTAATGGTGGCGATCCTATAAGTGTTTATTACTCTTTAATCTACTGCCATTTGAGTTACAATGTAATTCTCTGGGGGAGCTGTGCAGATAGCGAACGTATTTTTATTTCTCAAAAACGGGTAATTAGACTGTTGTTTAACATCGACTGCAGATCAATATGCAGACCTTATTTTGTCAGGTACAGAATAATGACTGTTCCTTGTATTTACATATTTAAGGTACTGATGTTCATTAAAAAAAAAACAAAGTAACTACCAAAGAGGACACAGTTTTCATGATTATCCTACTCGGTCTAGAGACCTATTTTGTTTGGACACTCATCGATCTAGTACATTTTAAAAGTTACCCCTGTATGCAGGGAAGAAGCTCTTTAACAGGTTGCCATCTGATGTTAAAAATCTTTCATTTCCTAAATTTAAAAATAAAGTAAGGGACATTTTGCTGGTTGGTTCATATTACACCATATCTGAATATATGTCCGACTTCCCTTAGCTTGTAGAAGTGGTGTAGATATAAACTGTGAACTGGTATACACAGCTCTCCACTCCAGTATTTTATGTTTGTATTTTGTTATATACAATATTTTATTTTGTCTTATTCTGTTTAAATACTGTTTTTATGATCTGATAGTATAGTTCTTAGATTAATATTAGTTCTTAGGTTTTAGTGTTCACTTTCTTAAACTTTTTCTTCAACTGAATTCTCTATCAAATTGTTTGTTTGCTCTAATGATTTTGTTGCTCTTCTGGGCACTCTATGACATGTACATCCATATTAAAATGGCATACGTATGAATAAAGAGTATTTGAGTATTTGTATATTTGAGTGACATCTTCATCATTTGCTAAAATGTTATTTATAATTACTTGTGTCTGCATTTTAGATTGGTGGATTTTGGAGTAGAAACGTGCACGGGACGAAGTTATTAGCTCCGGACCCGCCAGAGCCAGAAGTTTTATAGGGCCAGGTCCGGCCCGAGACCAACTAGAATTTATACTGCCCGGCCCGGCCAACCCGAAATAGTATAGACTAAGATGAATGGAATTGAAGAAGATCGTTATTAAAAATAATAATAAAATTAATTATTACTATATTACTATATTAATGGGGCAATTGGGCTTTGTTTGTAGGGCCGGGATAGATTTAAGGCCGACGTCTTTTAGCCCGAACCCGGCCCGACCGGATTAACCCAGCCTCACAGTCTCTATTTTGGAGTACACAGGTCTTTTAATTCTCTAAGTAGCTTTTCAGAGTAAATATTTGTATTTGTCTCTTTATTTCATTCAGTCGTCTTTAATGCGAATAACATTTCTTTCTAATCATTGAGCTGCATTGTTTAATGGTATTTTATCGCTTGGAGCTATGGTTTGTTGCCATTTCCTTTTTAATTTTCCTTTTTCGTTAACTCATTCCCTGATTTCTTTCGGGTAATTGTTTGCTTTTACTTTCTGAGTGATTTCTGATGTACTTTACCATGGAACATGTTGGAGATTTTAAACCAATAATTCAACCTCGTTAGCTTTGAAGCTTTTCCAATCTGTTTGTTTTTTTTTGCCATTATTAGTCAGTGTAAGAAGTATTACAATTTTTATACAGTTTGTATCGGTGAGAAAATTACAATATATCTGATTACTACTATTCCGCAATTAAAATTTTTGTTCACCATTTTCGTTATTGAATTATTTCTCAGTCAGATTTCTGGTCATATTGATTAAATTTCAAGATAAAAGCATACATAAGAATGGTATCGCATTACATGATATATTAATACGACTTCTTCAATTAGTTACCGTTAAAATCCATTGATTTACATTTACATCTCGTTGAAGTAGTTTGACAATATCTTTCTATTCATTGTCCTCTGGGGAAAGGGAAGGAGATCACACATGTGATTGCCTTCAATGCAAATAAAAGTTTAATATTAAACAAGTTTCTAGAGCTTGAACACCAATATTGTTTCGATAACATAGATGTCAACAAATCTAACATGGCTTGAGATATTCACATATTCACGTAAATAGTCTCTTAGTTTTTAATTATAATTTTAATTCATTCCATATATATTTCTTGGGCCAAATGGACTTTATTGACTAAATTCTTAGACGTTCTGTTCTTGGTTTCTCTGCTTATATTAGCATTTAGGCGTAAGTTTCGACGATCTTTTAGTACTTCAAATCTGTCTTTATTTAATTATCTTGATATTTTGACTTTCCTATATTACTTCATGGTGGCAGTTATTTGTGGGATTTTACCATCATAAGTGCCGTAATGTTAGCTAACTAAATTCAAATTGCAGCTTATCTGTTTGAGGGCAGGCACGTTGTAGGCCTAAATTGGGAATACTTTCTAACCACAATATCACACTGATCCGAGTCCCGACAAAATGCTCGTTACGTTGAGTTCTTGAGTCAGTAAACGATACTCAGTAGGTTTTCCTGACCTAAAGAAATCAGGCTAGATAGGTTTAGTTCTGATCCAATACACATACCACCCCATCCCATGAATGCATGTAGAGGATCCAATACCCCTCCCGGCAATCGCAGCTACTCGGGAGAAAGCGCCGATCCAAGCATGTGGCAGCACATGTCGACACTAAGGCCCGTAACAAGAAAATGGCTATGAATAATAGCCTTAATAAAATGGCTAGAAGTCCATTTCCAACTAATAACCAAAACGTAATATAACCAATAACCAAGGATAATCTGCTACGTTTTTCCTTGTTTTCTAATTTTTCCGGGGCGCAATACCTTCACTTCAGAATTAGAGGAGCTGGCAGTGAACAAAATTCAGAGATAAATTAAAAATTTATCGCTAAAGGATGCGTACGCCAGAACGAACCATCTGTGAAGCGAACAAATATGCTCTAGCTCAAATGCTCAATGCCAGAGGTTAGGGAGGGGGGGGTATTTATGTAATGGCACCCCTGAAACAGAAAATCTTCAAGTTAAAAGTGGGGTTTGTACAGATTTAGATGAACGTCAGAAATTTATCAGTATTACTAATCAAAAATAAAACAAATACTCAAGTATTAAATCAAAAGTCAATAATAAACGATAGCAGCAAGATAAGTCAGCAAATCCGGAACTTTTCAAGTATTGCGCGCAAATAGTATAAATCAAGTATATTTACTTCTTGCCACTATGTCCTCCTTGTGAGTAATGATAGCAGCGGCTTAAGAATTGATGAGTTTTTACTGTCTCTGGTAAGAAGTTTGTTTCTTTAATTTCGTTCAATATATAAAATTTTTGAAAGATGGGCATTTTTTTAAAGATAATCTCCAAATGTCAATATGTTTTGGGAAAGTCGAACTAAACCTAGAGAACTCGACGTGATCTTCAGACGAATCATGTATTTTTGCTGATCAGGGTCAGATAGTATTTGATCTGCCTAGAAACAAGCCCGGCCAACAATATCAAGCCTATTTTCAAAATTGGAATAAATGTGTTAAGTATGCAACTAAGGAGGAGGAAAGAATGTGGGAACTTGATAATACTATGGAGCCGTTAATTATTTCCCACGATCCCAAAAACGACACCACGACGGACTGAAGTGTGATGTGATTATTGCAATTTTTCATTAATTATTTATCCATAATAAACACTTGTTTAAACAATGTTAAGCATTTTATTAAATCAAATAACTTGCCTATAGATACGTCACTGGCATATCGATTTCTTTCACAAGTAATCAAATCCATTAATTTAAACTGGTTTGCATGCTTAAGATCAACCATAGATTTTTTGATACTACATAGGTACTTGTTAGCTTGAATTTATCTTACCATAGGTCCTTTAATTCATCTATTGTACGAACTTTCTGATAATAAAAATTATAATTAGACCCTTTTTATAACATTCGCAATTAAATAGCTCTGTTAGGAACGCGAATGGATATAACAATAAGATTCCCCAACTTTAGAGAACGGTCGACATAATAATTAAATTCTATGGCAGCGGCAAACTTTTAATTAAGCAACATTTCACGAATTTCATTGTTATAGAATGAATAGTACAATACCTGTGGTTTATGACAATAAGAGGTACGATTTAGAATTAAGGCTTTTTAATTGAAATTATACATTAGAGAGAGATGTAAAGAGAAGAAATATTTACCAAAATTCTGCAGAAATCTAAGGCAAATACCCAAAGAATTACAAGGGTAATAAAGATCATGCAAATTTAAGCTTCGGAATACCAATTTCCAATGGTAAATATTTTTAAAAGTGTAAGGGAGTAACACTTGAAACAGTTTAATCAATTAATCAAGGCATAGTATAAGAGCACACTACACTAATATTTCTAGAGGACTCATAGTCGAATGATTTTTAGCTCCGCCCCCTTTTCGGCAATGTAGTGGGAAGGGATAGTAAAATACAAAAGCTGTGAACATGCACGAGATGAACTTAGAGCATGTTCGGTAACATTCAGGCTGATCTTATACCAAGCAAAACCTTACATCCTCCAGTGGCTGTACACTGCTGTGATAAGACCGAGGATTTCCTACGGATCCGTGGTCTGGTGGCCAGCGGTGACCAGAGCCACTAATGCCCAGAAACTGGCCAGACTGCAAAGGCTGGCTTGTTTGGGTATTACCGGAGCATTGAGAACAACTCCCGGAGCAGCACTGAACATCATCCTGGGGCTGCCGGACCTCCCGATCTGGATTGAGAGAGAGGCAATGGCGGCTCACAAAAGGATGATCGACAGTGGCCTATGGCGAACGGACTACACAGGGAAAGGCCATACGACTATTGCCGCCAAAATGAGTAGGGATCTACCCATCATTGCGACCAAAGGCAATATTCCAGATGGCAGATTAAGACTGAGAAGGAATTTCCAAGTGGAATTTCCATCAAGGGAAGAGTGGCTGTCAGGCCAGGTACGTACGCCGAGCGGCGCACACGCATGGTACACTGACGGCTCATGGATGGCTAATACACAGTCATCCGGAGCCGGTGTATACCTAGACAACACTAAATCAGGAGAAAGCACTTCGCTGGGGAGATATGCCACTGTTTTCCAGGCGGAGGTGTTTGCTATTTTGGAAGTAGCAACCAAGGCGGAAGTAACAGAAGGTGTAGAGAGTATATATATTTACTCGGACAGTCAAGCCGCTCTCAGGGCGATCCAAAAACCCAGGGCAAGCTGTAAGCTAGTTCAGGAATGTAGAGACGCCCTAGACAGATTGGCTGTGCACAAGGAAGTAAGACTCAGATGGGTTCCAGGGCACAGTGGCATCGAGGGCAACGAACGGGCCGATGAATTGGCAAGACAAGGCTCAACGAGCCACCTCGTCGGTCCAGAACCTGGTTTGGGCTTAAGTAAAAGGCAAATCTCTCAGGAACTAAATAACTGGGCCTGGAGCAAGACAAAACACAATTGGAGAGGAAAAGAAGGATGCAGACAAGCCAAGGAAATGATTCCAAATCCTGACGGATCCAAAGCAAGGCGACTGCTAAAAAAGAGCCGAGAGGACATCAGGAACTTGGTAGGTATTCTGACTGGGCATGGAAGCCTAAACAGACATCTGCACCTTATCGGCGTGAGGGACAGCCCACTCTGCCTGAACTGCGGGACAGGGGAGGAGTCCTCATACCACTATATAGGAATTTGTGATAGGTGGAGTCGCCTAAGGAGGAAGATACTGGGAGCACCAACACTTGCTCGGGAAGATCTAAAGGATCTGGACTGGGAGGACGTCCTCACCTTTATCAAGGTGACGGGCCGTTTCAGTGCGGGCCGGGTGTTGGAAGTAGCCAGGTAGGGGAGGGCGGATCGGGGATGGTGAAAAGGGACTTATAGGCCTACTTACCGGGCTTCGGCCCCCCCACCCTTACTACTACTACTACTACTACTATACCAAGCAAGAATAAACGACTTACAATTCCCAATTCAGTTCAGTTCATTGCAAGTGAATAAGTGTTAGTTAAGTGAATTGAAACGTGTTAGTAGTTCTATCGCTCCGTTCTCACGGATACATGCACTACGACACCGGTAGGCATGCTCCATATTGTACCTATAATATCTAAAACTAATCAACAACGTGGTTATATTTATTAACCTTGGTTTGAAACTACCGAACTCGAAACGCGTCATTAGTAGATGTAAAGCACAGGCTCTAGATCAGCTCCCGCTCTTTTCTGTTTTCAAACCAAAAACAACAAAACAGACAGCAATAACAGCAAAAACAGTAAAACAGACCGCAAAAATAACAAATCATACAGCAAAAACAGCAAAATAGACAGCAATAACAGCAAAGCAGGCAGGAAAAATAGCACAACATAATCAAACAGCAAAGAAATCAGGGATAATGGTTTGAAAATAGGAAAGAGCGGTTTTGCTGTCTGTTTTGCTGTTATTGCTGTTATTGCTGTTTTTGTTGTCTGTTTTGCTGTTATTGCTATCTGTTATGGTATTATTGCTGTTTTTGGTGCCTGTTTTGCTGTTGTTGGTTTGAAAACAGGAAAGAGCGGGAGCTGATCTAGAACCTGTGCTGTATATCTACTGTTTCTCTAGACCGGCCGATAATATCATGCATATGCGACTTCTACAGCAAGTGCAAAGCCACATATCAAATCAATACGTCAATTGACATAATTCCTAAAATATCAGCCACACATAAAATTTATAAAAATTAATGCTTTAATCTGGAATCTCAACTCAGAATCGAGATAGTACGGCATTTTATGATGGTATAAGCTTACAAATAACTTCCACCTTCAAGTAGTAATTCCAAGGTAAGGAAAGATGCCAAAATGATATATTGTTTGTAGTTTGTTTTAATTTCCCCTGACAGCTTTAAGTAATCTCGTTTCCTCTAGGAATGTTAAAAGTCACATAAACTAAATGGAGGAAGTTTGAATTACTTAAGACACTCCCAAAAACTAACGAATAAGAAATAAATATAGAATGCATTAAAATTAGAATCCACTACCCATATACGAGGTATGCATTTTATAAAATTAAAAAACTATGAGGTTCTTTAAGTGCAAATCTTAAGGCAAGGTAACATTGTTAACAAGCATGTTCCCGAAACAAAATTGAAGTTAACACTCCTCAAATCCACTTAATTAAAAATATTTACTTTTATTAAGATTCAAATTCAAATTCAAATTCAAATATGTTTTATTAGAAAAATTGTACACAATACAAGAAACAAATCACATTGCTACAATTGAATAATACGTGTCAGAAAAAATAAAGTACATATATTATAATAAGTTGCTCCTATAGATATTTTATTGTCAAGAGAGAGAAAAAAAAGACAAACATAAATACCTATTCAACAAACTAAGTAAAACGCACATTAAAAATAACTACTTAGACAATACACTCAAGTTAAAACCTATATTCTAAAAATTCCTTAACAGTGTATGGCTCTATAATTAATAAAATATTTTTCACACTTGATTTAAAGCTATTAAAATTTTGCTGTAATTTTTAACATCATTTGGCACTTTGTTAAAAAATTTAATACACGAATATGTAGGTGTCCTTTCTGTTGCTGTAAGTCTATGTAGTGGAAAATTTAGACCCACATATCTAGTGACTATACTGTGATTCGGCACAAACTGCACGAATTTATCTGTGTTCCTGAACAGGAACACCAAGCACTCATAAATGTATAGACCAGACAATGTCAATAAACCAAGCTCCCTAAATCACCCCCTACAGGAATTTTGAGGTCTCGTCTTGAGCATGGTTCTAATAGCTCTCTTTTGAGCAATGAATGCTCCGCTCACATCAGTCCCCCCATCCCAGAAGATAACACCGTACCTGAGCACCGAGTAAATGCTTGCAAAATAAACAGTTTTAAGGTGGTCTAAATTTAGGTATTTTGACATTACTCTTAATGAGTAACATGCTATGTTCACTTTTCTGCAAACAACACCCAGGTGCTCATTCCAGTCCAGGTTCTCATCTATATGGATTCCCAAAAATCTTACACTAGTTGATACAGAAACAGTTTGATTATTTAGTACGACCTCCTCTGGCCTCTCAGTAGTATTTTGCTTCGTTCGAAAAAAAAGACAATTTGTTTTTTCTTGATTTAGAACTAATTTATTTTGCAAAAACCAATTCTGAGCTGCTTTTAAGAGATCGGATGAAATGCCCAGAAGATCTGACAAGGTTGACGCCAGAGTTAGAAGGTTAGCATTAGCATCATCAGCAAAATTTACAAGATTGTTAATATAGAAAACAAAAAGAAGCGGCCCCGTGACACTGCCCTGAGCAATGCCAATATTTAGATAGCCCTCTTCTGAAAAAATCTCTTGACCGTCACGAGTGATTACAACCCTTTGCCCTCTATTGGTGAGATAACATTTTATCCAGTCTAAAGCAGGGCCCCGGATTCCATATCTCTACAGCTTCTCAATTAGTATTTGGTGGTCAATACTATCAAACGCCTTTGAAAGGTCCAAAAACACTCCCATGGAAACATTCCCATTTTCCCACCCATTCAAAATTTTCTCCACAAACTGGTATGTGGCGGTTTCAACAGACCGTCCTTTAAGATAACCATGTTGAGAGTCACTGATTAAATTTTCATTAAAGAGAACTGCAGGAGTCTTGTGCACATTGCAATTTCAAAAAATTTTGAAAAAGTTGAAAGAATGCTTATGGTTCGGTAATTTTCCAGATTGAGTTTGTCCCCTTTTTTATGTAATGGTTTTACTAATGCTAACTTTAAATGATTGGGAAAAATACCAAATTCAAAAGAATTATTAATAATGTGGCACAAAGGCACCGCAATCTCCTCAGCGCAATACTTCAGCAGATTTGCTGAGATCCCATCATGTCCCGCACTCTTTTTATTTTTTAGTTTTGAGATAATATTTAAAATTTCTGCAATGGTTACCGGTGCTAGGAAAAAAGATTTACTATTATATGGAATATTACAGGACCAATCAATTTGAGGCTGGGATTTTATTAAATTAGGGGCTGCATTAAGTACAAGTTTGTTAAAGTTGTTACAAATGTCAATAGGGTCACCAGGAATTTGAGAAGCTGGATTAACATATCCTGATCTGCTGGAACCATTTATTTCTCTAACAATCTGCCAGACACATTTCGATTTGTTGTCGCTATCATTTATGAGATCTCTGTAGTGAGCGCCTTTCAAATCCTTTAGGAGAGAATTGTATTCTCTCTTCTTGGATCCGTAAGATTCACTATATGCCCCGTCAGATCTACTGAGAACTAAAAGAATGTCAAGCTCATTTTTACAAGCAATAACCCGTGGACTAGGCGACAATCGTCCTCCGGGTGCAGTTTTTTGAACCGATGTCAAAGGGAAACAGTGATCAAAGATAGAACCAATAATAGTGACAAAATTATCCCATTGTTCGTTAACAAGAAGCTCAGAAGTAAAATATAACGAGTCCCACCCCTGACAAGAAAGCATATATTTAAATTTATTTTTATTTTCACTTGAAACGATATGTTTCTTTACATGACCTGCCTTGCAACTTAGCCGTGTGTGACTGTCAAAAGGTATTTTCTGGGCAGTATGGTGTGATATATGAGTGCTTAGTATTCCTGCATCAAAGTTTTGGAGATTAGTGTAGATATTGTCAATACAACTTTGAGAGTTCCCACTTACTCGTGTATAATCTAAAATTGAAGGAATAAGATTAAAAGACTGTAACAAGGCAATAAAATCTTTGGCATTATTATCCCTATCATTCAATATATCTAAATTAAAATCACCAGCCAAAAAATACTCAACAAAATATTTAATACGGTTTCACATTTTATTAAGAAATCATGAATGGATGAAATGGTTCTATCCATACATAAGATGGCAATTTTATGATTATCCAGTAGCACTTCTACAGCCGAGCACTCAAAGATGCTCTCTTCAGCAAACTGTGTGATGTCATTTCTAATCTTAAAGTCCGTACCTGTTCTCAAGTAGATGGCTGTACCTTCATGTCCATTTTTTCGGCAAAATGAGGATGTTAATGTGTACCCTGACAAGTTATATGCAAATAGCTCATCTGTTGTTTTCCATTGCTCGCTCACACACAGGGCTATGCACTCCTTTTCTTCCCTCAATAGGTCCTGAAGAGCATCATGGCATGTCCCAATTGATTGTAGGTTTTGGTATAATATTTAAAAGTTAAACTTTCCATTTTTTAATCTCCTTGCTGAGGTGTTTTTCTCCCTTTCTGGAGAACTATGTTTTTTAGGTTTAAAAACTTGTTAATTAACGTCCCCATAGGCCAAAAATTTGAATTCATAACTTCCAGCTCATTCTCCACAGGAACTCCAGTTTTAAATGAGCTAATTATGTCCCGCCTCCTTGTTTGTAGTTTTTCGCAGCAGCAGTCTTGAATCCCATTTGTTTCAATATAAGACTCTACATCATTGGACACAGTTTCCACGGATAAACCTGATAAAAACAACCATGCAAAAGTACTAGATATTCTGGGCGCTACCTTCAGATTTGTAGCATCAGTTCTATTTCCCTGAATGGGAGCAGGTCTCATCGTCTTGTTATGGCTTTTCTTTTTCTGTTTTTTTGTGACTTCAACCCATCCATCCTCACTTTTGCCTTCTTCTTGGCGTTGGCGTTGTTGAGGAGTTGGATTTATTTCCTCACCTCCGTTGTCCAGCACATTTAATGCTAGCGAGATGGCTTTGGAGGCTTGGGAAGCGGTTATTTTGTTTGGAGAATTCCTTTTTTCATTTATTTTATTTATTTCACACCCATGTTGCTGATTTTGGAGTGCAGATGCACTGTTTTTGTTCTTGTTCTCTCCCCGTTTTTTTAGTGACGCAGGTGACATCGATGACGTATTGGCAGCTGTGCGTTCACGAGCCCCCGGATTGGTGGACGTAGGACATGGCGTTTTCTCTTTGTCTACATCGGATGCGGAGTTCCCATTGGCGGCGCTTGCCGGTTTTGTGTTGCTACAAGAGGAGCTTGGCAACACTGCCAGGTCTGTTGACGTTGACAGCTTCGAGCCCGTCGTAATTTGAGGTAAATCAGCTGACTGCCCGGATTCGGATTAACCTTTAGCTTGCTGGATGATGGGAGTAGCTGGGGGGGCGGAGGTGTAAGGCATTCTAACCTCACTAATAAAATCGGCCTTTTTCTTAAGAATTTCCAACTTTCCTTCCAAACAGCTGATCTTGCCTCTTAGTAGGTCGTTTTTTTCACTCATTTCCAATACTAGCGATCCCAGAAGACCATTATTTTTGGCATACAAACAAAGCTTCTCATCCGCTGTCAAATTTGCCGCGTCAGCGTCGGCACATAAATAGCACTTTATTTCGCTAATATTAACCACTAGAAACCCTGGGCACTTAACAACACAGTAGCCGTGATAGACTTTTTTACAAGACACACATTTCACTGGTTTTTTTGAAATTTTACTACACAAATCACACAAATTTGTAGGAGCAACTATATTTTCGTTTTCATCGTCGGCCATCTTGGATGGAAGACAACCACATGTGCGACCTCCGGTCCCTTTCCGGAGGACCCTGTAATAAAAGAATAATGTCAAAATAGATGGCCAACGAGATGTGGATATAAATGATTGGATTTTAACCGTTATTATATACTCGGAAATAAAATCAGTATATGACTATGCCATTATCAATATTCAAATTAATTCCCATGACTCAAAGATATGGTGCGTTCTTGGTAGATTGTTGAATGAAAAATGTAATAACAGGATGGTGGATAAAATTAGATATTAATAAGATTAGGATTTCAGTATACCTACAGTACTGCCTTTTCCGACCGGTACGACTAGAATTATACAATCTAACAGAAGATAATCAATATCGATTTCTAGTGAAATATATACTGGAAACGGGTAGTTAACGGAAATACTACATCTAAATTAGCTGATATTGAAGCATTAAATTTAAAGAGAGTTGATAGAGCAAGAGCATCTTTGATGAAGCGCTTGATTCATTTCGTTTTAAGATGAATACATGGGCATCCGAAGAGTATGAGAGTGCACCAGAGAATGATTTTGGTGTAGTACATATTTGTAAATAATGTTTATTCAAATTTTTAACTATCTCTATACAAAAACAGATGTTATTTAGTGTTAATAATTAATTCATGTCCAAGACTTTAACATCAATAAGGGTCCAGGGACAGCGCATTTCAGTTACAACTCTTCGTTTTAGTCAGCAAGAGCGTTTCGGTTAAGCAGTCAGATTATTTATATAAAAGGCTTATTCGAGGATCGGATTTTCACCCAATTAAAACTGGCCATAAAGGCTTGTTTACTTCAGCGACATAACTCAGCGTAATTCCAACAAAGCTATACCCTTAATGCCTATAATAAGTTATAACAAACTCCCTCGATATTTAAAAAACTTAAATTACTCAGGGTGGATCTGCGAAAACTTGCCACATAAGTTTCCTTCTTTGCGACCAAACAAACAAGAAAATATTCGGACATGGTAATTTTATTTCCCCAGGGGGAAACGCTTATTAAGCATATTCATCCGTACAACTTTACCTGCTAAACGGGTGTGGCATCTGTCCTAAAAATCTGAGATAGACAGGAGGGTCTTATGGTAAATCCTCCCATCTGCAACATTAAGAGGTTTATGAATCTGAGATTGATTTCTTGAAAATTGCTATGCGTTGGGGAATGCATTGGGTTCAAACCAAAAATTCAAAAAATCACCTAGTCGGCATTTTCAATCGATACTAAATTTGGTATGTTCTCCTCCTGTCCTTCCTTTTTAATGAACGAAAGTTTAGTTACTGCAGATGATTCGATTTTTCAATAATAAAATATGAAGGGGTGACGTGATTTAAATTCAGCTAGCTCATATATGATTGCCCATATTGTGATCTACTAAAATGCTTAAACTACTAAATAAATATAACTCTGTCCTAAGTTTGAACTTGAACTTGGAAATTGTTATATAAACATTAAAGGCAAACTATAAACAACGCGAGCAATCAACGGGAGCGATTATGAACCTTAAGCGAGCAATGGTTAGCACTTTTTATAATATAAATACGCTACCGAGCCTTCTGTTTGGCAGGCTTCTGTCTCACCTAGGTTACCGTGTGGCTGCTTCAGGTTCTATCCGCTCCTAGGCTAGCCACATGGTTGCTTAAGGTTCTACTCCTTTTCTCCTTACCCAAAACTAGTATTTGGTTAGCCACATGGCTGCTAAGTCTAGGGGTTTCATAACCGCGGTAGCAAAAGTCAAATCGAAGAAAAGTTTGTTAAAGTTCTGAGAAAATTAAGTTTTTAAGTGGAGTCAATTAAATAGTTAAAAGTGGAGTGGAATATTCGAGTGATCTTTCGAACAAACAAAATTCTTAAGAAAAACTTTTTTTTTTAAGCAGTGACCAAAGACCTATAAACATGTCAAAAACATACCTCCGATCGAGAAAGCATGCGCGCCTTAGTAATCGGGTATAATAGAATCTTATTACGTTTCTGACTAGTGCTTTGGTCTTACCGAGACGAGACGAGGCTATTGAGGTCTCGGTCTCGCAAAGTCTCGAGTCTTCGAGTCTCGTCTCGGTCTCGCGGAGACCAGACATTTTGTGGTCTCGGTCTCGCCGGGGGTCTCGGCACTTCAAAAAAAATATATATATTTTTTGAAAACCTTCCAAGAATCGGTATTATAAATTCGACCTATTTTGGGGTATTACGACGTTAATGAATCATAATTACATTTTTTGGTTTTTCAGATACATAATTTTAATAACCTGCTTCTTCTCAAACTACTGGAGCACACTGATCCAAAATTGAACTGAGTGTTACGAAATTACGACTTTTGAGAAGATATAAGTTTTGAAGTGTTCTAACTTGCAATTAAAAAATCGTTGACATTTGCTCGAAAAGGCTAATTTGTCTTTGTTAAACTGATGCTGACATTTTTTTTTCAGACATAACGTGACCTGAAGGATATTCCCGATATACACTCGTAGATACCTGTATTCCTCAAATTTCGAAATAATATTATTTCGTACTTCTAGACTATAGTGTATTTTCATGTTAAAAACACGTTTATGTCTTAATATATTATAAAAACAATTCTAGCTTTTTTTCATTTATGTCTCCAACTCCTAATAAGAATAAAAAGTAAAAGAACTAAATGAAGACAAAAATCTTAATTTCAAAATTTTTGACAAAATGGTGAAGGAAAAGTATATTATAAACGATTGCTCAAATTTCGCGGGGAGAAAATCTGAGGTAATTAAGATACCGTATGATGGGTGGATTCAAGAAATAATTAATAACAACCAGTTTTGCTTCTTCTTCTCGAACTACTGAAGCAAACTTATCGAAAATTAAAGTGAACCACGAAATTACGATTTTTGAGAAGCTATAAGTTTTGGAGTGTCCTAACTTGCAATAAAAGAAATCTTAGACATTTGCTCTAAAAGGCTAATTTGTCTTTATTAAACTGATGACCTGAAGGATATTCCCAATGTACACTCGGAGATAACTGTATTTCTCAAATTTCGAAATAATATTTTGTGCTTTTAGATTCATAATGATATATTTAATGTTAAAAACACGTTTTTGTTTTTAATGTATTATAAAAGCAATCCTACACAATAAATATTTTTCGCAACTTATGGTAACACGAAGTTATATAATGGCTATATAAAGGGAACAAAGGTATATAAGGAAGTTTCGGAGTATTATAATCTGTACCTTTTGGTAACCGAGATTTATAACGGGTTTATAAGATTACTATAAGTTACAGGTATATAATAAGGTAATATAACTATTTCTATCACCTTCTTTATAAAACTTTTAGTAGTCGTTACCAATGTATTCATAAGAAAGTTTTATAAGGTTTACCTTAACCTCATTTATATAACTGATATACCTTAAGTTATATAGTAGTGTTGTTAATCACCTTTATAAAAACCGGTAGATTGTAGTATTTGCCATATTATGTTATAAAAGTCTTGGTGATAATATAGTAACGACCGTTTCTTTTATAAAACTTCACTTCCTTTAGTAACACAAATTACCCCAATAAACCTTACATGTTCGTGTTTTTATATAAAATGGCCCCCTCTTATAGTAAACGAATAAATATAGATTGTTATTGTTATTTTTACAGTAATTCATCATGAATAACTGGGAAAAAAAATTAAGAAGAGTTAGAATTCACGAAAAATGAACAGCTAACGAATGCTTTTAAACACTGGGCCTGTGATTTTAATATAACACAACGAACTTTAAAAGAATTTATACGGATTATTAATGATCGTTTACTAAATAAAAGGTTATATAAAATCACTTTCAGTGTTACTATAAGTTATATAAGAACTTTTGGAGGTCGTTAAGTTTTATTTCATCACTGCTAAAGTTATGTACTGTTACCATCCGTCATATAGGATCACCCTGGGTGATACTATGCTTTCCGAGGTATATATCGTTACTACATTCATTCCGCCATGAGTGCTTACCAAAAATTAAAAATATTAAAAAGGTAGGTTGCAAAAATCCAATATTTAACTTATTTTGTTAACAATTGATCCCAAATAAACGTTTACTTGCCCAATGGGAGAGCATATACTATCAGCATTTGTTAGAAAATCGGTGTGGAATAAAATATTGTATATATTTTTTGTAAAAGTCGGAACTAAAATGGATTATTACTGGGTATTTTAAGGGCCCCTATGTTTTTTCAAGTATCCTATCTACTTTTGCAGTTAAAAACCAATCCCACCTAAATTTTGTGTCAGCCAAATCTGTATAGTCAAAAATAAATTGCCACCTACTAATACTTTCTAATTTATTCTTCATTTTTATCTTTTATTTGTGTCAGCTAAGGAGGGCTCTCCTTAGTATCAACCCAAACACCAAACTTATTCCTAACTATTTTATCGAAATAGAAAAACATTACAATAAAAAATGAAATGTGTCTGAGAGAGAGAAATAAACGCCATTATAATAAATGACACTACCAACAGGTGGACTGATGGCAGAATTGACAGAACGAAGTAACGGAACTTTGGTAACGGAAATATTTCCAAAACCATTATAGGCAAGTTTTATAAAGGTAACCGAAATATATACAACACTGTATTATATTACTAAAGGTGTTAAAGCGACGTTATTTAGTAAGTTATATAGTGGTTACCATAATGGTTCTGTTACTATTGGTTACATAACTTAAAGTTGTATAGCGTTACTAGAAAAAGGTGTCCGCAACCTTTATAAATGCCCCATTTAAGCTCTTTAAGGGGGTTATAAGAGTAACAGAAATATTTCTATTACTAAATATATAGCTGTAGGTTATATATGGTAGGTCATATAAGAGTAACGGCAAATATTATACAAGCAAAAATGTTTATTGGGTAGCTTTCTTTCATTTATGTCTCCAACTCCTAATAAGAATAAAAAGTAAAAAAATTAAATAAGGACAAAATCTTAATTTTAAAATTCTTGACAAAATGGCGAAGAACAATTATATTATAAAGAATTGTGTTCAAAATTCGCCAGGGGGAAATTCTGAGGTAGTTAAGATACCTTATGATGGGAGGATTCAAGAAAAAATGAATAATAACCTGTTTTGCTTCTTCTTCTCAAACTACTTGAGCAAACTGATCCAAAATTGAAGTGTATTACGAAATTACGATTTTTGACTTGCAATTAAAAAAATCATTGACATTTGCTCTAAAAGGCTAATTTGTTTTTATTGAACTGATGCTGACATTTTTTTTTCAGACATACCGTGACCTGAAGGATATTCCCGATGTACATTCGTAGATACCTGTAATCTTCAAATTTCGAAGTAATATTATTTCTTGCTTCTAGATTTATAGTGATGTATTTTTATGTTAGAAACACGTTTATATTTTTAATAAATTATAAAAACAAACCTAGCTTCCTTTCATTTATTTGTAACTTTCCGATTTGACCAATGTAAAATATTTTTAAATTCCATTTTATATGCTGCATTTAGCAAAAAAAATGCTGTATTTTGCGGTGAGAATTATTAAAAAGAGATCAATACTCTTCAGTTAATTAATTCTTAATTTATTGGTTCGATTTGCTATCAATAAGCTTAAGCCTTTATTAATGTAAATTAATTTTATTCTAAATATAGGTTAACGATATATTTGTATTAGCTTTTATAATACTCTGTGACTTTATTTATTTTAGTTGATAAGCGAACCACAGATCGCTTAGGTTTGATCAAATCACTAAAATAGGATATTATGTTATTAGTATAACTTTGCTTAATTTATATTACATTACTGTAGAACGGCTAGCAAACCGTTTTATATTTTTAAGAATTGTGTTAATAAAACCCGCTTTCAGGCTTTATTAGATCCGTGAAATTCATATTTTATTTTCAGTTTAAACATTTCATAACTTTTGAGAACTGATAAAACTTTTTGGGACCTCTGCCTCCGGGTGGTTCATCACGTGGCCTGCTGTAATCGTAGAAATATTCGGTTGGTACTGTTGGCAGCATTGGATAGTAGGTATGGGCTATTTCCCATAATTGCTGCTGTCGATTTAGATTTTTAAAAGTTTATCGTTTTGTTGGGGAATATTCTCTAGTATTTCTTGAACCATTTAATTTCAGCTCATTAATTGTGGCTTCCGCCGTCGTTTTACTACTATAATAAACGAGAATTAAGTCGCTTATTATCTTAGAACTATCCCTCGTATCTAATCACTTGGTATTTTTCGGCACATCACTTCTTCTTGATTTGACGTTCTTTTTTTCTAATCTCGTGATAGTGGAAAGGCAAATTGACGGAAACAAATTGAGAGTTCTTCTAGAAATACCCTTGGGGGCGAAATGAAGGTTTGCTTTAGTGCAGTCATAGTGACTCAACATTTAGTATTGTAATTTTATACTACCCTTCTTTGGAGATATTGTGTTGGTTTCTGTTTGTATTTTGACACGACCGATTTATCGGGATTTAACTATTGCACTAGAGGCTTTTCGAGCTTATTTACAAGACCGAGACCGTCGAATCTCCAGCAACCCTCACACACGAGCGAGGGTCTTATATCTCCGGACCAGTCTTATCTCTGGGCCAATCCTACTAGTCCGGGAGCCAGCGTCAATTTTTGTCATGAATTTTAGACCGCTTGAATTTAACTTATATAGTATGTTCCCATATAGACAAACACTGAACCGACCGTCAGCTGGGCTACCGGCGCGGCGCTGGATGCTGCGGCGGGAAGATGAGATAGTTGTAAAAAAAATAAAATTCGGAATTATTTTAGACCGGTTGAATTTTTTATGATAAATTGTCCATGTTACATAGTTTAAAAAATAAATAGTCAGCTACGTGCCCGAAGCAGCGTTGTACGTCAGCTGGTCATGAGAAGTGGTAATAAAATTGAAAAAAAAAATTATTTATAATCGAGTGAAATTTTTTACATGCCTTAGGACTCATGTAGAAATATGAAAATAATACTCAGCTGGGTGCGTCGTACGACAAAGACCGTCAGCTGGAGCAATAAAGTATCATAACGCTCATACATCCAAGGGGCGCGGGGTATTCTAAGTGGTCCGACTGACGACCTTCGTCTCAATATGCATTCAGCTGATTAGAATTTTCCAATTTTAGTTCATTAGAACTATTATGTAGCTAAATTTCAATTAAATATTCATTGATTTATCAAAGATACAGTTTGGTAAAGTCCACACATCCTTAACACTTAAAATTCAGTTCTTTCTTAATTCAGATATTGTTGAAATATTCGAAAACTCTTTATTCAACGATTTACCAAAAATATAGTTACGTAAAGTTCACATATAATTAACGCATAAAATTGAGTTTGTTTTCATTCAGATATTGTTGAAATAATCGGAAAAAATGTTTAAAATGAGTTCATTGTATTAAGAATTATCTTCCTCATTGCTTTGATTGTCGTCTCATGAATAATCTATTTCAATGTCATCGTGAATATCTCCTGCCTCTGTTTTACTGTTATCTGTACAAAAGAAACCAAAAAGAAATATTTATCAAAATCATGTTGATGGACATGTTTTCCTGAGAAAATAGAAAAATAAGTTTTCGATACCTTCAAAGCCTTCATCAATACTTGTGATGCTTGTAATTGACGGCAAGACGGCGACAGTTGATCTCGTTCATACCATTTGAAAAAATACTTTTCGTCTCGTTCTTCCCAACCTTAGTCAGATGGCGAGAATTCGGATGGTATCGGAAGATGTGCGTGACTCCAGAAATGTGCGATGATGTTCGGAGAAAATGTTGACGCAGTTCAGATCTGCAAGGCGGGAACATGGAACCATCATTTTCTTTTTCTAAATGCAGTATTTGCTGATTATTTTTACTGCTAAATGATTTTGTAAAGGATTTTGTACGAGAAAGTTGACGTCATTAATTCTTTCAAATGCATATAATTTACAAACATAATCTTCCAGTGTTCCAAAAAGTTGATTTAAATTGCTATGAGGTAGATTTGAAATTTCACTCAAAGCTTGAATATATGTTGGCGACTTTCGTAAAGTGTGAAACGGTTTTTTTTTTGCTTTTTCCATAGAAGGCTGGATTAAAATCACAGCCCGTGAGCGCATGAAAAGCTGGCAACGACGAACATAACTCTGCACCCAATGTCTCATACAACTTCGTGATATTGATGTTTTTTTGATTATTTCCAGTACCGACATGCATTGAAATTATTAAATTACTTTTAATGAAACTCATATTTGGAACCATAATCACCAAAATGTCAGTATTTGAGCATCTTATTGTCACATGGGCATCAAAATCCACATTGCAAACATGAAACACAATTTTTGTGTCGACTTCTTCGTGACCGGTACATGACAAGTGTGGTTCTATTGTTGTTATTACTTTGTTTTGTTGTACTTCATATTTATAGCAGTGTAGATAATTCACATAAATTATTTTATTCCCAATAAATGGCGCCTTTTCTTGATGGGAAAATATAAATGGGACAGATCAAATACGTCCACCGAATTTCTCTGACGCATTGAAAAATATATATTTTAAAGAAGCTTTGGTTGAATTTATTATGGAAGATTGGTTAAAGGATTACATGGCGCCATTTATTGGGAATAAAATAATTTATGTGAATTATCTACACTGCTATAAATATGAGGTACAAGAAAATAAAGTAATAACAACAATAGAACCACACTTGTCATGTACGGGTCACGAAGAAGCCGACACGAAAATTGTGTATCATGTTTGCAATGTGGATTTTGACGTCCATGTGACAATAAGATGCTCAGATACTGACATTTTGGTGATTATGCTTGCAAATATGAATTTCATTACAAGTAATTTAGAAATTTCAATGCATGTCGGTATTGGCAATTATCAAAGAAACATCAATATCACGAAGTTGTATGAGACCTTGGGTGCAGAATTGTGTTCGTCGTTGCCAACCTTTCATGCGCTTACGGGCTGTGATTTTAATCCAGCCTTCTATCGAAAAGGCAAAAAAAAAACCGTTTAACATCCTACGAAAGTCGCCAACATATATTCAAGCTTTGAGTGAAATTTCAAATCTACCTCATAGCAAATTAAATCAACTTTTTGCAACACTGGAAGATTATGTTTGTAAATTGTATGCATTTGAAAGAATTAATGACGTCAACGTTGCTCGTACAAAAACCTTTACAAAAGCGTTTAGCAGTAAGAACAATAAGCAAATACTGCATTTAGAAAAAGGAATTGATGGTTCCATGTTCCCGCCTTGCAAATCTGAACTACATCAACATTTTCTCCGAACATCATATATCGCACATCTCTGGAGTCACGCACAGCTTCCCATACCATCCGAGTTCTCGCCATCTGACTACGGTTGGGAAGAACGAGATGAAAAGTATTTTTTCAAATGGTTTGAAGGAGATCAATTGCCGCCGTCAATTACAAGCATCACAAATATTGATGAAGACTTTGAAGGTATGAAAAAACATATTTTTCTATTTTTTCAGAAAAACATGTCAATCAACATGATTTTGATAAATATTTTTTTTATTTATTTTCTACAGATAACAGTGAAACAGAGGTAGGAGACATCAACGATGATATTGAAATAGATGATTCATCAGACGACAACCAGAGCAATGATGAAGATAATTTTTAATAACATACACTCATTATAAATATTTCTTTCCGAATATTTCCACACTATCTGAATGAAATAAAAACCTCAATTTTATGCGTTAATAATATGTGAACTTTACGTAACTATATTTTTGGTAAATCGTTGAATAAATAATTTTCGAATATTTCGAGAATATCTGAGTAAAAAAAATTCATGTTAAGCGTTAATGATATGCGGATTTTACCAAACTGTATCTTCGGTAAATCAATGCATATTTAGAGAGTTAGCCGTATAATAGTTTTAATGAACTAAAATTGGAAAATTCTAATCAGCTGGATGCATATTGAGACGAAGATCGTCAGTCGAACCACTTAAACTACCGCGCGCCGCTTGGATGTATGAGCGTAATGATACTTTATTGCTTCAGCTGACGGTCTTTGTCATACGATGCACCCAGCTGACTATTATTTTCATATTTCTACATGAGTCCTAAGTCAGGTAAAAAAATTTCGCTAGGTTGTAAATAATTTTTTTTTTTCAATTTTATTACACCTTCTCATGACCAGCTGACGTACAACGTTGATTCCGGCACGCAGCTGACTATTCATTTTTTAAACTAGGTAACATAGGCAATTTATCATAAAAAATTCAACCGGTCTAAGATAATTCCGAATTCCATTTTTTTTTACAACTATCTCATCTTCCCGCCGCAGCATCCAGCGCTGACGGTCCAGCTGACGGTCGGTTCAGTGTTTCTCTATATAAGAACATACTATATAAGTTGAATTCAAGCGGTCTAAAATAATTACCAAAAATTGACGCTGGCTCCCGGACTATACCACCGGGCTACGCCGCTACAATGTTATCACCGGGCTACAAGTTCTCTGCTAGTTTTACTCTCGGGGCCATCGAGTAGCAGTACTTGGGATTTACTACAGGTGCCCGGCGCCTCCACCAGAGGTACTTCCTGCCTCCACAACTGAGCTTGATGATTCGGATCTAATGGGGTATCGTACAGAAGCAGTATTATCTTATTTTTTTTTTGTGTTTAATTACTTATTAGCACTATAGATTGGGCCTTGAAAGACCCATCAGAACCTCATTGATTCCTTTAATTTTTCTGATCAATTTATAATCATTTCTTTTAATATTTAAATATAAATCTAGTCTTTTCGGTCGAGCTTTAAGAAAGATTAATTTTATTTGTTCATTTATTTTTCTGACCGATTGATATAATCGCTCTTAATTTTCTTTTTTTTTTAATATAAATCAAGTATTGACAGCCGAGCTTTAAAAATAGTTTTCAATAATTTTATTCTTTTTATTCATTCATCGGGTCAATTGATATAATTTTTGTGGCTGTTTATCACTACCTACTATTATTGCTACATTTATAATAATTGGTGCAGCTACTAGCGCACGCATACATATATGTAATAAGCTTAGGTAAAATCAAAGTAATCTCTTCGGATTGTAGTGTTTAGAATATTTAGTTGTAAGGCATACAGTACCGAGTTAACAACAGAATTGGTCTGTACAATCTCCATATTGTACTTTATTTATCAATTACTTTAATAGTCATTTGATATTCCTTTGTCTTTAAATTGCAAATTTTACTGTAGGATTGTTAAAAAAGAAGAACTTAGCAAATAGATTGTTCCTTAAACTTTAGATTGTGGTACAACACCAGCGGAGCTTTTTCAGTTTAAGGTGGAATTCCCTCCGAGCGATAGCTGCGATGATCGTTCAGCGATCGTCGCTGCGACGATCGCGCTGAGACTGATACTGTTGTTCTTTTATGGAATCACTTTCCTCCAAGCGACAGCCGCCGGCGATAATCGCCGGGGGGTAGCGTGCGTCGCTAGCTGCTTGCTCCGAGAGCAAATATAGTCGCTGCAGCCAACGACTTTTCCATAACAATGTATCGGCCAGTGGAGATTTAAAAATATGTAAATTCGCAAATTATAGTTAGTTTATGTTAAATTGTATGTAGGGAAGGAGATTTTATTTGTCTATTTATTTTCACAGACAGTGGCACACTTATTGGGAAACCGCCCCTGATATGTACAGGGTGTTCGGTTATATTGTGAATAGGGTACAAGCTTTATTTTTAAAGATATGGAAAAATGGTAAATACAAAAGTTTTAGGATTTTGTCTCACCGCCACGATTCGTCATCCTTGAATATACAAGGTGTGCCATGTAGCAGTGGTAAATATCAATTTCGTTATTTTAAATGGAACACCCTGTATATTACTGCATATTTGGATTTTGCGGAGAATTCTAGACATATTTCATAAATACTGTCCTTTACCTATCTCCAATTGTTTTTGAAATATTGACAGTTGAAAATCGACCATTTACCAAGTTTCATAGCCTGCAAAATCTAAACGGTTAAAGATAGAGCAAAATGGTTTGTACTTTCCTATCTTGGTTTTTCATAAGCTATTGTTTGACGCCAAAAAATATTGGAACTGGAATATCAAAAATTATACATATTGATAAAAGATGGCCATGGAATGGAGAAGGTCTGTCTTATTTTATGTCATTTTTTTAAAATAATTCAAATAAAATTGTCAAGTTCAATTGACATTATAGTGTCGTTTCGTGATTGATGCAGTACGCTATGTGTTCGCAAGATAAAGTCTACTTCAGCTCCACAGAGGACGAAAAATTGATCGAGGCAGTGGCTAAACATACCTCGCTTTTTAACCTGCATTGTCCTCTATATAAAGACCAAGTTGTGAAGGATAATGCTTGGAAGGAGGTGGCAGAAAGTGTTGGTAGATCGGGTAAGTAAATATTTAATTTATTTCAGCAATTTATTCGAATAAAAATCAAAATACATAAAAATTTCTGTTTCCCTGCCATTTAAAAATGTGTCATAATTAAATAAATGACAAGAAATTAGTTCTCTATTAGGTATAGCATTTTATAACAAATTGTAACAAATTTTTATAGCATGTTTCAAATAATAGTTAAATAAAATTAGTATAGATAAATCAAATATCCGTCCTCTGCACTGAATTATTCTGCCATCCAACTCTGCCTTCATCGTTAAAATATTCCATGAAAGAATCTCTTACAGCGAAGCCATCGGCGTTACAATAACCACCAGTTCGGGCTAGAGGTATTAAATTGTTAGTCACCGGAGTATCTGTCGGGTTAAATTCATAAAACGGCCTTCCGTGAACCTCCAGATAACCATATCTCAATAGGTTATGAAGACAGCATGCTACTATGATGACATTGTCAACTGTTTCCGGTTTCAGTGCAATGGGCGTATAAAAAATTCGGCAAACTTGACTTAATATCCCAAATGCATTTTCAGAAACCCTACGCGCTCTGCACAGTCGGTAATTGTAAACTGCTAGCAGCAGTAACAGTCCGCGAATAAGGCTTCATCATGTTGGTGTGCAGCCTAAATGCGTCATCTCCTACAAGAACGCAGGGCAAAATCTTGTCGGAATTAGGAAGCTTACACGGGGGCGGAAACATTTTTCCACTACTAAATTCTCTTCCTATATCAGACTTGTCAAAGATTCCATAATCCCCTTCCTTCCCATAAGATCCAACATCAATAAAAATGAACTTATAATTTGCGTCGACTGTGGCAAGTAGAACAACGGAAAAGAAATTCTTGTAGTTGAAGTATAGGGACCCAGATCGCGCTGGACACAAAATTCTGATATGTTTTCCATCTACAGCCCTCATGCAATTTTAAAAATTCCACTGTCTCCAAAACTGTTCTGTTTTCCTCTTTTTCTCCTCTGCCGACAAAGGTTGAAGGTATATTGACATCAATTTCTCTCTTAAAACTCTTAAAGTTTGTTGTATAATTCTACAGATATAGCTTGATGATATCCGGAATGCAAACGCTAAGGATTCAAATGTCTCCCCGGTAGCCAAAAACCTGTAAAAAATCACATTGCAATATTTCTAAAAATAAAAAATGAATAAAATAAATCAAACACTATTTTACTCTGTGTCAACTTGAAATGTCATGCAAATATTTTTCTTTTTCCAGATCGGGATTGTCCGAAAAGGTGGAAAAAATATAAAGGATACCTATGATAGAAGGAGAAAGAGAGGAAAATCTACAGACTCGGCAGCGTCAGTAAAAAACCGTAAAAAGTGGGCTTTAGCAGATATGTTAAATTTCTTGGAAACTGCTGATCACCAACGACTGTAAGTATACCAGTAGTAATGGACGAATTTTTATGCCACTCTGGCTTGCACTTAACAGTATTAGCTATTGTTGACCGTAACGTAGCATGAAGCAAATGTATTCATTTTATTTTCAGGAGTATTTCAAATATTCAACAAAAACGCTCAGAACTAGGGATCGAATGTACACGAGATGTGCACAATAGTGATAGTGATAACGAGGATCCGGACTGTGATGTGACAGCAGTTAATGATGGGACTGTGGAGGCAGAAATCTTGCAGGAAGACGGTTCGCTAATAGATGCACAGCCAACTGTCCAACGTCTCCCAGCGCCAAACCAAGATGGTAGAGGTGAGATTATTAGAAAACCAAATAAACGAAGCAGAATAAGTGAGAAAATTGCAAATGTAATGGGGAAGAGAGATGCGGAGCGGAATATGATATTAAAAAAAATTATGTCTGAAGAAGATGATTCTATTGATTTGTTTTTTCGCAGTATTGCGGCATCAGTAAAAAAAATGAATCCAAACTTGATAAATGAAGCAAAATTAAAAACCTTACAAATTGTTTCCGAACTTGAATCCCGAATGTGGCAGTATGATCGAAATCTTACTTCACCATATCAGTCATCAGTAATTACTCATCAGTCAGTAACGCATCATGTCCCACTGTTTTACCATCTACTATTAATCACGATGCTAATTTAACATTGCCATGGAACCCTGCAAATCAAAGTACCCACAATACCGACATAGGAGAAAGTCAAATGCCATTAAATGCTGACATGACAGGAAAAGTAATGCCTCAAGGCGACAGCAGTTATTTAATGCAGTCAATGAATATGTTGAATAATAATAATAATAATTTGTCACAGATTTAAAATTTATAATACCAGAAACATATTTTTTATTGTAAAAAACTACATGTTCCATTGTTCACATTGATAAAAAATATATATACTTAAATGCACTTTTCAGGGGTATCACTTACCTCAATGTTACAGCCAGTTTTTCCTCCGCGGTTATTGGATACAAAACTCTATTGAAAAAATTACATTTGATGTCATCCTGGATTAAATTTAGCACGTAATTAAACTGAGGTGGGTTCAATCTGACAAATTTTCGGAAATTTTTAACGTCAGGCTTCAAATGGGTTTGTATTAATTAAGTGAAAAAGCCCTCCTTCGGTCTTGAGGCATACATCGGAAGGACCTCATTTCGTTGTACTACACACATTTCAAGTATGTCATCATCTTCGGATTCTTCGGCTTCTTCATACAGCATATAAGTCGCAAGTAGTTTGCTACTCCGCTTTAAACTCATTCCAAAAACTTATGACTTGACTGACACAGAACGAACGAACAACTAATGGGAAAATTACCGGTACACGCTTGAAATTTTAATGTCGCGGTCGCTGGTTGGAAAACATACCTATAGCGATTATCGCTGAGCGATAACCGCTGCGCGATTATCGTCAGCGATAGCCGCTCCGAGGGAATTCCACCTTTTAGTTGGGAAAAACTGGTGGCGCTCTACGACTCCACTACCGGAGCGGGCATTGTAACACGACTCTCCGGTGCTAGGTTTGTTTTCTTAAATAAAATCTTTACATTTAACTTCAATAGGAAAAACGTGTTGCATATGTCTCCAATTCATAATAATAAGAAAAAGTCAAAAATTAAATGAGGACAAAAGTCTTAATTTTAAATTCTTGACAATAACTTGACTTATAAAGGATTGTGTTCAAAATTCGCCAAGGAAAATTCTGAGGAAGTTAAGATACCGTATGATGGGAGTAATCAAGAAATAATGAATATTAACCTATTTTGCTTCTTCTTCTCGAACTACTGGAACAAACTGATCGAAAATTGAAGTGAGTTCCACGAAATTACGATTTTTGAGAAGCTATAAGTTTTGGAGTGTTCTAACTTGCAATTAAAAATATCGTTGACATTTGCTCTAAAAGGCTAATTTGTCTTTATTAAACTGATGCTGATTTTTTTCAGACATACCGTGACCTGAAGGATATTCCCGATGTACACTGGTAGGTACCTAATCAGTATTCCTCAAAATTCGAAATAATATTTTTTCGTTCATCTAGATTCTTATATTTATTTTTGTACGTTACCTATAATTTAGACCTGTTTTGAAAATATTTTTTGTGTTACTCATAAATATAGGTAGGCAACTAGTAAATTGTACTTTAGATACGTACATACTTTCCGAGTTTTCTTTGATTTTCGTGTACCTAAATACTTTTTATTTTTTGTACGTTACCTATAATTAAAAAAAAAAACATTATTTTCGAACTATCCTACTTATTATTTATTTTTATTTCAATACTCGATACACGAGACTATCGAGATTGGCGTGACGAGACTCTCGTTCTCGAACTTTGAAGTCTCGGTCTCGGTCTCGAGTTATAATTCCTAGTCTCGTCTCGGTATCGGTCTCGAATTTCGAGACGAGACGAGACTAGTCTCGTCGAGACCGAAGGACTATATCTGACCAATAGACATTGTTAAAGTTTTATCATTAAGTCTTTGACCAATAGACGTTGTTATTGTTTTAACTGAAGTGCTTTCCTTATCATCTCTTTTCACCCGACGTAAAACGATTCCGAATCATTTGAGTTATACCCAAAAACATTTAATTGGTTATACCCCTGCACGCTAAGCAAGGCGTGGCATCGCGGATAAAACACACAGTGACAGATTAGTGGAAGCGTTAAGTTTAATCGAGAGACACAGTCATTGTACTATTCGTGACAATGTTATCGCATTTACGATATACCCGAGCACCTGTGCCGATGTTGTTATATTTCAGTGTTGGCTGCTATTCGCGAATCCAGCTACCGTTGGGGGCGCTGGCGTTTGTAAACAAACATGGTGGAAAGCGAGTAACACCTTTGTGTTTTGTCTTCATTTCTAATGTGAGATTTGCCGATTTGTGTCTCGTTTTGGATTTTTGTGTGAATTTTACAGTGATTTTAGGTGAAAATATCGTAGTTTGGTGTCATATGTAATTAATATTGGCAAATAGTACACGGTATTTCAGAGTATTTCTATTTTAAATATATGATACATGAAGTATGTGAAAATAAACTCTAGTGGAAATAAATATATTGTTCGAGTATAAAATAGATTTAATCATAGTATATTATACTTATATGCAGTGTTAGCTAATAAATAAAACTATTTCTTTGATTAGTTAATTCATTTATTACGATTTAAAAATACACATTACCTATCCAATAAACTGCAAGCAAACACAATATATAGGTAAAAACCAAAATTTGATAGGGCCAGGCTTTTAAATAGAATTTTCTTTCTTCACTATAAAAAACAACCTATGGTTAAAGGCAATGTTGAATATGAAAACTTAAACAGTAACTATATTTTTTTATTTTCCAGATAAATACTTAAAAAGCAATAATTCCTTTTCCTGTAATTGAACATTGCCTACTATATAATATTATTATCATTGCTGTAACGGGGCAATATACAAAAGTTGTTCCAAAATAAAGAACTAGAAGTCCAACTAGTGTTAAAATTTAGTTAAGTTATAGAATACTACTAACCAGTTGGAAACTAATGGATTATTTGCTGCTTACCTCGTATATTGCATAAAGGAGTACCAAATCACAGCTAGCGAAGACCAAAATACAGAAAGGATATAAAAAATGTATGGGAAATTTACTTTCATATCTGTAATAATCCTTTCTTCATTATCTAAGCCAATAAATAAAATATACACAAAGTAAGAACATATATTTATTTTTAAGACAGAAACATTAAAAATCAATACTGACAAAACAAAATGTATTTGTCTTAAACAGAAACATAAACCAGTTTAAGACTATAATAATACAATAAATGAAGTGAAAATTGAAGAAGTACAGGAAATAAAATATTTAGAACTGAGTATATTATATCTAAAACATTGCCAATGCTACCTATGATATACAAATGCAGAAATTATCTGTCTTTTAAAACCAAACACAATATTTATACACAGTCTTCCTTTCACATCTTAGATATTTATTACCAATTTGGGGAACTTGCTGTAAGTCTAATCTTCGGTCTAATCTTATATTATAATGTATTTATAAAACAACTTAAGTGGTATCTAAATATTAGTTAGAATCTCTCTGACACAAAAGTTGTAATTAGTATTCTCGAGGCCAGAGCTCTAAAGCACTGATTAGAGAATTATGTATTTATTGTATTGTAATATTGAGTTACATTAAATAAATGTTTTCCAATTATTTAAATTAAATCTAATAAAAACAACGATTTATTTTACACTAAACTTACTTTATATGAAGAGCAGAATAAAAAAAACTAAGAATACCTATTTAAAATTTGTTACTCGAGAGCACTGGAGTTTGCAGATTTACCATTCCGCAGATAATTAACATAATGTCATCAAAAACTTGTATTAAACTATTCGGCAAGGGAGTATTTAAAATGTTAAAGATTCGCATTCTTTGATTGACTCTTTCGATATGTATCCTCGAGTGTATCCCAGCTTTAGAAATTAAAATATTTTCCTTTAATTTGTCCTCTGTAAATTGTGCTTCTTTTTTAAGAAAATGAGGCCTAATAATTTTAATAAATCTATGGTCGCATATATCATCTATTAAAAACCCTTTATTGACTATAATACTGTCTCTTCTTGGCATCAGTTTATCAATTAGATTACTCCGACTAAAAATGGCCTTATCAGAGCTCCTACCACATCCTTTAGAAACAACAGTAATTAGCCCTGCTGAATTAACACCGGTCATAATTTTAATAGTTTGCCTACCTTTATAATGGGAATATGTTCTTACTCGGCAACATACGCATTTCGGTTTTTCTATTGGTACTTCTAAACAATCGATTATTATCCTCGTACTTTTAGAATTGTTAAAACATAAAGGCATATTTCTTTGTACTTCGTCAAATGAAGGCCAGTGAATAGACACTTTTAAAATATTTGTCAAATGAGATATAAATTCAATGAATATAGTTCTACATAATGTTGGGGATATTTTAAACAAAAAGTATAAAATATTAAACTTTAAAGCCATTTTCAGCTTCATGAAAACTAATACAATCCTATCTTTTATTGATAATTTCCGTTTCTTTACGTCTGGATAAAACTGAGCCATAAGATATTTAATTGAGTCAAGTAACTTAAATGTAGGAATACCTGTCAAAGAGTTTAAATGCGAATCTTTTTCAATTGTTGATGCAAGTGTTTGAAATAAATCTCCACTTTTAACCTGTACTTCTTTGTCCACAAGATAAGTACCCTGACCTTGCATTTACAGCAAATTGTGTACCACCACCTTTTCTTCTTCCGTGAGGTCCTCAAAAGATCTTTGCTGCAAAATATGATCATCTTCTGGAGTGTTCACGTGCTACACAGAGTGGGTAATCAGCAACAGGTGAATATAAAGTTTCTTTCACTTTTTGCCTTTTAGCAGCACGTTTCTCACGGCACTCTGCACTTTTTCTTTTTTCTGTGTCCTCTATCACAAGACTTTTCTTTGGCAAGTTCAAAGATGGTACCGCATGTCTATTTAATTTTGGCTGAATCATCTTTACTCCTGGAACAATAAAATATATTAGTTCTGAAATAGGAATATGTACTTCTTGCATGCTGAGTATGTCTGCTTTATACTTATTATTGGTTAATTTAGAAGAAATTGACTTGAACAGTAACTACCTACATCATACCTCTATTATTATCAGAAAATAGAATATACAGACTAAAAATGTAATTAATAGAGCGTTGCATATATAATAAAACATATTATTAACAATATTAAATACCTTTTGCACAGTAGTCCTCAGCTTTGAAATGTTTTGAGCAAACGTGCATAGTGTTAGTAACTGGCTTTCCCATTAATAAAGCATTTTCCGATGCCTTTGCCTTATCCATCTCTTCTTCAACTCCTGCTGCATTTGTCAGTTTAACTTTAATACCACTATTTTGGCTCGGGCAATAGTGGAAATTCTGTATCATGGTGGAAACGAATGTTTTTGTCCTTTCCTTTTCTGTAATGGCAATCGTAAACACAACAATGTGTTATGCTTCGTTTTCGAGCCAGAGGCCATTGTTTTATGTTTGTAGTCACAAAGAAATACACTTTTCTCTCTAGTAAACGTCCAAAAGCAACTATAAAATGAAAAACACGAATACACGAGTCTATAAATGCTTTGAAAGATACGATCTCGACGAAAATCACATGTAAAATGGCCAAATGCCGGTCCATGATTACTCGCTTTCTAGGTTCAAATTTTTTCCGCATAGAGGGCGCATTGATTTCTGGATTTGCCAATTCGAAGCGATGGCACTAGATGTTTCATCTGGCGAATTATTAGGGCTCTATTTGAACTGGATGCTGCTTTCGACTGCATCAGGGTTGGGTCCCTTCTATTGAGGCCCACAGAGTGACAGCCTGGCTGATGAAGGGTAGAGACCCCTTGCGATGCAATCAAAACTATTTTCATCATAATCGTATTGTACATGTAAAAATATAATGAATTTTACGTGTCTATAAATATATTTTATCGACCAAGAATTAACGAAAATATGGTTGCCTATATCGTACTTTCAAACATAGCTTTACAAAACAAACAGTAATCCCTTATGAGATTCTTAGCCGTTAGTTAAAAACTCAAGAGCCTCGCTCATTATAATATATAACTTACCTGGGTCTGGATACCTAAAATTTCTAGCTAAATGGCAAAGCTGCAGGGGAAGATAACGAGTGTCGGCCCGTTGCGAAAACCTGACGACGGGGGGAGCACCGGACAGGAAACCCCTTTGCAGTTCCCAACCGACTTCGGAAATGATGCTGGCCTTTCGGAAGTACGGCGTCACTTCTCGCAGATATTTAACTGAAAAGGAAAAATGGTATTAAGTCAGGGAATAAAATACATAAAATATAGGAGGGTGTTCCACAGTGAAATTGAAAATGCAGTTTGTGCACAAAAAGACTGAAGTTATTTAATAATTTAGTTGCTTTGAATGACAGCGGGAAATAACATAACTAACTATCTAGCTGGATGTACTTAACAAGAAGACAAATTTATTGTAAAAGTTTTTGCTGGTTAAACAATAATATAATCAGCACAAGATTTATAAGATGCGTTTGTATCTTTGACAGTTTTTCTCGTAAAATTAAAATTTTAAACCATTTATTGGTCCTCATGTTAAGTCAATACGAGGACATACTGTATATTTCAATCCAGCTCAAAGCCGAATCCGTCACCGACGGTTCAACAAAAACTTATTTATGTGCCCTTTGTCTCGATAACCTACGCAAATATCGATAATTGAAAATATCTACCTGGCAAAAGATAAAACACGATTCGCCCACCTGTGCCAGAATCACTAAGAAATCATCAATAAATGTAGGCTGCAAGAAAAGCAAAGACACAGGGTTGTGTTAAGATTTTTTTTAACATCAATAAATGAAATCAAAACATTACTTTTCTATCTCGGTTGCATAAATAGTAATTTCTGCAACAAGTGTATGATTGATACTTAGGGCTAACTCGAGAGCGTTGAAGACATTTCGTGCACGTGCTACATTTGAACACATTTTTACAGCTGTCACCATTTTTTTGTCGTGTTTTATGGCTCTGGTTAAAACCAACTGGCCAGTATCTCTTTTTATTCATAAGGACAGCAATCGACCAAAAATTTACCGAGATTGAACAGTAATATGACTTATATAAACTACAATATACCTAATATTATGTCTTGTATAAACTACAATATACCTAATTATCTAATTTCTCATACATACTTTTTTTGCCTTTTTCCAAAGTTTTATGTTTTTATTTATTTGTTTTTATATATATATTTTTTTATTTTTTTTTTGTTTTTTTTTTCATAAATCAATTTTGACATTTAATATAAATTTATATAGGGCACTGTATATACTTATGTTATTTGTCATGATAAGAGATTTTAGGTTGAATGGACGAACAACATCATTTAAACTATTGTACAATAAATATAGGCTCTGTGCATGAGACAAACATCCCAAGATACTGTGCTCCAAATCTCCGACATCTCCACATTCGCAATTCTCACCTTCCTGTAAACCTATTTTCTTTTTATACTTAGGACATAATGCATGACCACAACGAATCCGGGAGATAGTTCTTATAAAACTTCGGTTTGATATTCCACCAAACCAAGCCTTTTTATTAATTTTTGGAAACATGTTTTTGTATACGTATCCTTTGTTAGTAAGGTTAAAGTTCCCCTGCCAATTTTGGTATAACTGTGATTTTGATAGATTAAAATAATCAGAGTATGGTATTTTATAATTTGCTACAAAACTTAGGAGGTTTGTCGCATCTTTAGCTAGTTTATCTACAATTTCGTTATCTGTTATACCAATATGAGCCTTGATCCAAAGAAGATGTACAGTTTTTCCAAATCGTTTTAATATTGCACAGGCATTAATTATTTTTTTAACAATATAACTGGCAGGAATTTTAGAGCTACAATTAGCAATGGCCTGTAAGGCACTTTTACAATCAGGAAATATGTAAAGTGGGTATTTCATTCATATTCTATACAGTGTAACAGAGCTTCCCAAATAGCCCATAATTCTGCAGAGAAAATTGTTGATCCGTTCAAAAGCCTAAACTATTTGGAAATGTCTTTATTTTTCTGGAGAAAAGCACACCCTGTTCTACCCTCAATAACCGATCCATCGGTAAATATCTGCTCCGAATTATTATGTATATTATTTAAATCTTTTAGAAAAAGGTATTTTATAATTAGTGGTTCTTCACTATTATAGTGCTTAATTGTTATTTTGGGTAAATCAAAAAGAAAATTTTCAAACAGCTGAAAGTATGGTGCTATGTCCGAAGAGTAAATATTTTCTTTATTATCTCCAAGAATAGCTGTTTACAAGTAGGGTCGATTTTTTATGGTTCCAATAAAGGTGGGTAAAATTTAACACTGTTAGTTGATGAATTTTTCCTATTCAATCTCTATTCTTCGAAATAAGTTTCAAGAGGAGCTTGTTAGCTAAATGGTCTCTTCGTAGTGCTAGAGGTGGTTCTTCAGTTTCTGCTTCCATCACTGCAATGGGGGTGCTTTTATGGTATCCTACACAATGTCTTAAACATTTGTTTTTGACTTGTTCTATTTTATTAAGGTGGGTATTAGCGGCTGGACCATACAATCGGCTTGCATAGTCCAAGATTGATCTAACATACGCTTTTTAAAAGATTAAAGATATGTTTGGATCAGCTCCCCATTTCTTGTGATTAAATATCCTTAAAATGTTAATTCGATTTTCAGCTCGCTTGATAAGATAATTAATGTGGTGTTTCCATAACAGCTTTTTATCACGGAAAACTCCAAGATATTTGACAGTACTTTTACATGAAATCTGAAGACCTGACATTTCTATTAAATTGGGTAGGTTCGCTCTTTTCCTTGTAAATGTGCATAACGATGTTTTTTCCAGGGAGATGCTTAAACCATTGTTATTAAACCACTCTAGGGTTTTTGTAAACTTATCTTCTATTTTATTTTTATAATCTTCTATTGACTTGTCATTTGAAAAAATACAGACATTATCTGCAAATTGAAAAATTTTCACACTGTTATCAAAAATATTTTCGAGGTCGTAAGTATAAATTATGTATAGAATGGGACTAAGTATTCCTACTTGCGGTAACCTAACTTGAGCAAGTCTTGGCTCTGTTAGACCGTCAGTTGTTCTTATGAAAACAGAGCGACTGCTATATAGTGAAAATATATTGTGAACTAGTCTTTCAGGAAACCCAATCTGTAACATTTTCTTAACGAGAATGTCATATTTAACAACATTATCATAGGCTCCCTGTATGTCTAAAAATAATGCTGAAGTGCTTCGGTTTTCGGTAAGTCCTAGCTGAATTTCTGTGACCAGGTAAGTTATTGCTTCCATGGCAGAGTTCTCTCTTCTAAACCCTTTTTGAGTAACAGGCATTTTTTTGTTTGATCCCATCTAGAACTCAATCCTATTTTTAGCATTCTTTCATATGTTTTTAATATGCAAGAAGCAAGGATAATTGGTCGATATGAGTTGAATTGGTATTTCGGTTTTTCAGGTTTCAAAATTGGGATTAGGATATATTCCCTCCAGTCTGAAGGAATAGGCATGTTTCCTTTTAATATTTTATTAAAAATGTCGAGAAGGTTTTTTTTGCCACTGTAGGAAGGTTTGATAACATGGAGTATTGTATGTCATCTTTTCCCGGGACAGTGTTATTGTTATTTTTTAAAGCTTTATTCAATTCCTCCATCTTAAAAGGGTTGCATAAATAATGATCATCTGATTCCGTATTTTCTTTCGAAATTGGATATTTATTTATCACATAGTGAGGTGTTAATTGCATGTGAAAGTTTTCTATCCATGGGTCTTCTAGGCTTATGGGTATTACATTTTCTTTTTTCAATGTTTAAAACTATTTACTTTTTTCCAAACCTCTTTACTTGGAGTGTTACTATTTAAAGATGAGCAGTAATTTCGCCAATTTTCTCTTTTTTCTTCTTTAATAATTTTTTTTGCTAGGGCATCGTCGTACCGATACGAAAACAAAACAATAAAAAAGGGCTAAAATATCTTCGCTTTACAGCATAATAAAGTAAAAAAATCATATCAATGTAAAAATGGCAAGCGCTCCATCCGATCCAGTTGCTCTGGATATAGTTGATAGTACTGGGGCGATCCTGTGACACTTGATGACATGACAATGTGTACATCCGGGTCTGACGACAATGACCTTGGAAGAACCAGAGGGTCGATCCGAAGAAGTAGATGACGCAATCATAATTTCAAAGAAGTGGCATGATCCACTTGTTCATCCTCGCCTAAGAGAATACCATCATCCTCTAAGGTCTTCTGGGAAAAAGCTTAAGAAGTGAGTGACGCCATAATGAATATAATTATTAGTTCTAAGAAATGACATTTAGGTTTTAGTCCAGCCTACATTAGATCTTTTTTTCCGAAATTTCACACAAATATTAAGGACTTATACTCAATTAAATTACGATACTTTTCATCGAAGAAGTGATGATGATATCCACTTAAGCGAATTTAATCAAGAATATGATGACACTTCTCAGAAATTATAATAATAATTATGGTATCATCCACTTCTTCGGATTTTTTACCAAGAGACCTTCCAAGAAGAAGTAATGTCATCCCCTTAGCTGAGCCCAGCCTAAATTAATTAATTCTTTTTTTTTTCGAAATTTCAATTAAATGTGATTTCTTAGAACTAATAATTATATTCATTATGACGTCACTCACTTCGGATTTTTTCCCAGAAGACCTTACAGGATGACGTCATCCTCTTAGGCTTCTCCTGATCGACACATGCCATCGAGTGTCACAGAACCGCCCCAGTATTACTACTGCTGGCATGTGCACTAGACACATGCCATCGAGTGTCACCGGACCGCCCCAGTATTACTACTGCTGGTATGTGCTAGAGTTTATTGAGGGGGTAGAAAGTAGAAATCATAAAACAAGCTGAATAAAACAACATCTGCATAATTAAAATTGAAATGCAATAAATTACGTCATCATTGCAGTAATAAAACACTGCATCGTATATAGACAACCTATGTTAACTAGAAGTTATGACCATAAAAAAGAAGATAGCCTATTTCTTAACGCGTATATCGAGTAAATAATAGGGTCTTACACTGAAGTAAAATCCAAAATAACAAATAACAGATTATTCATGAGCGAATAGAAAAAGGTAAATAGAAAGAGCTGAATGACAAATCCTTCAACTCACGGGCTATAGAAGGAACTCGAAAGGTGATCATAGAAAATATCAAACCATATCCAATAAATATAAGAAAAAAAATAAGGACGGCAGAGAGAATGTAATAAAATAGAGGTACTGGCACGAAAATATGATTCAGTCAATACGCACAAAAAGGTCAGAGAAGCCGCAGGATTGTATAGAAGGAAAACAACATATATTACATAAAAACCAACACAAAATTATAGTTGACAAAAGAAAGAAAGCGGAGACATAGAAATCATACATAACGGGCCTTCTTGAGGATGATAGGCCTCGACACCCGCCGTACTTCGGTTCCCCAGATAGTCTCCCAATAACAATAGAGGAGGTCAATTAAAGGAGGGCAAAGCATCTGACCCCGACAACATCCATTCTGAATTCTGCACGCTTATTGGCGAACGAGATATATGTTGGCTGGTAAAGATATTTACGACATATATAGTATGGGAGCAATACCCAGGCAATGGTTGCGATCTACTATTATGCCGATACCAAAAAATCCAATAACAAACACTGTCCCGATTTTCGAACTATCAGCCTCAGTGCTGAAACTCTTCCTGGAAATAATCCATCAAAGAATATTCAGGGTGTGTGAAGAACATGCGGGGCGCACACAATTTAGTTTTGGAAATGCTATGGAAGCCAGAGATCTTTAGATAGGGGTTTCCTGAAGAGGAAGAAGAACAAAGGAGATTTGGGGGTTTTGCTACCTTAACCATT
>JAEQML010045931.1:0-62100 GCA_016904865.1 Pissodes strobi | reverse complement strand
TATTCTGTAGAAGACTGGACTACCATGTTGCATGTTATTGTGAACTACTAAAATGCATAAAGTACTAAACAAATAACAACCTGTCCTAAGTTTGAACTTGAACTTGGAAATTATTATATAAACATTAAAGGCAAACTATAAACAACTCGAGCAGGCAACGCGAGCGACTTTCAACCTTAAACATGCAACACTTAGCAGATTTTATGATATAAATACGCTACCGAACCTTCAGTTTATTAAACTTTGTGTGTCACCTAAAAGGCCGCTCCTGGGCAGTACACATGGTACGCTTTGGGTTCTATCCTATCATAAGATCCTTACCCTAATCTGAGTCTCGCTGAGAGCACATGTTCGCGAACTCAGAGGTTGCCTATCCACAGTAGTACAAGTCGAATCTACAAGAGATTTATTAAAGTTCTGAGAAAGATAATTTTTAAAGTAGAAATCAGTGAAGTTCAATTCAAATTTGAGGTATTACTTGTATTCCATTATGGTCTTTATGAATTCGATGCGGAAACACTTCCAAATTTGTCAGAGAAGAACCCAAATGTCTGAAACTATTCCACTCCATAGACGCGTTCAATAGGGGATAGATCTGGTAAGAGTGAGGTCATTGAACTTGGAGTTAGCGCATTTCTTCTTTGCTTGAGAAAATGTTCCTATTATTTTTATATGTATGATAGCTACGACTAAATCACCATTCCAAACATGTATGAACGTATACTTCATAACGTACTCTCATTGAAATCTGAAGTAGAAAATATAATAAAATATATCTCACCCTATATCTAAATGGTAGGCATCGCTAAATTGCTAGAATTATTTAATGCTGATTTAAAATTAGCGGAATTTTCCACCAGACTTTTAAATGAGCTATTTATAAATATGTCGGCCTACTCGCCCGGAGTCAGTTAAAATGCCGGCCGGCATGTGCATTTTAATCCATTATGTATTATGTTACTTCGGCTTCTCTCTTTTTGTTATTATATAGTTTTCATAATATGTTTTTTTAATTAATTTCAGTGTTTTAATGCACATGCCTAAAATCAAAAATAAAATGGAGCTATCTAGATAGGACTTTAATAATTAATGACCTTTCAGAAATATACATTATATCCAATAATTTTAGATATCATTAATAACGACGGCCAAGGACATTGTAAACAAACAGGCTATAAATAGTGATAAACAAACGTTTATTTTTAAAAGATAATACATTTGTATGGTCAATGATATTGTTGGCCTTTTAGAAATGGTGCTCTAACTTAAATCTGATACTGCAAACTCTAGGTTGGCTTCGTTCATATCTCCATTAGATGGTGATGATAATGATGCCTCCTTTAAGTCCTTTATGGATTCTACATCCTGTTATTCTAAACACGGTTAATTTTTCTCCTATATTCACATTGCACTCTTTTCCAAGTTTCCATCAGAGCCGGTAAACTTTCACGATTCCCATACGCAGTTAAAATTTTTAAGCTAGTAAAGCTGGTAGTTTTCTTATTTTTTAACTTGCAAGTTTTGTATGTTTTCAAGACATTAGTTTTTCATACGCAATGAACTGGGGAACTGGCACTTCTCTCATTAACTGCCTATATATTCACAGTTTTTCTAAATATTCAAATTATAGAACGCGACATTTTAATCTTGTGATTAGTTAAGCAGTTGGATATAAAAGGCAGGGCCATGCTTTGAACTACAATTTGCCACTTTAATCGCTGTCAATGTTAGCATGATAGTTGTGTGATACTGTGACAAATAATTAATCGGAGTTCAAAGAGGACCACTTATTTGAACTCCGATTAGTCGCTGCTAAGTTAATCAGTGTTTTGAATATCACACATCTATTAATGTAATTGAGGTTGACACATTCTTCTTGTTCTTGTTCTTCTGGTGCGTCCGATTCCGGAAGCGGTTGGCTTTGCTGGAAGGCAATCCGCCAGCACAATTTGTGAGCGACCTGAATGTTGACTGGCTCTAGACCATATCGAAGCCACAGATTCTGGTCAACTAAAACTTTATCTCCGAATAAAAAGTACTGTGAGTGGTAACTATATTACAAAGCTCTCTTCAATCATACTTTACAATGAGGTTGAAGGTAAGACGACACAACAAAGAACAAAGGAATCAAAGGTGGACAACAAAAGCATTTACCCAACTTAAGGAAGCCAAGGAAAGGTATCCCAATCAAATGAGCATTCCAGATGATTATAAATTAATCTTGTTTATGGATAAAAACTTTGCTATTATGCTAACTATTTCCTCAGATGGATCGCTTAACACAGAAAAAATAGACATAGGATTCTTCTCATTTTATAGCCTAAGTTCTTCATAAATATCAAAGTTAGAAATTACATTAATTGGGCACTCAAAAAATATGTGATTTGGGTCCTCAACAAGACCACACTCACATAAAGGATTTTCTTTTAGGTTAGTAATCTGAACAGGTGCTGTTTCGTGGAATAATGACCCGTACGCATTCTTATGACCATGGTGAGATGTCTTCTAATCTTATAGGGAAAACTCAAGAAGCAGCATTAGGATGGAAAAGTATCTTGTACTTTACTATATAAATAATTCTTTTCCAGAAGCAAATTCCTCCAAAATATTTTATATTTAGTACTGATTTCTTTTTTAACTATTGTTAAAATATCCCGCGATCCCAATGGAATGTCCATCGGCATATTCAAATCTTTGCTTATTTTGGCAAGCAAATCTGCTACCACGTTACCACGAATGTCAGCATGCCCTGGCATCCAGGAGAGTAAAATTTTGAAAACATTCTGGTTAGCCAAAGCAATTAATCTCTTAGTTTTCAAAGACCAGTAGTCGACTGAAGCAGTGAAACGATTGCATTTAATTTTAAAAATTGCACTATAAGAATCTGAGAAGTTTATAACCTTCCTAAGCAGTTTATTTATGGCTCATTTAACAGCTTGATGGACCACTATAGTTTCCGCTTTAGCTATACAAAACCCTGAAGGAAGTTTTGAGGAGAATCTATAATTCATATCAGAGATATACAATCCATACCCTACCCTTTCATCTGCTTTTGATGCATCTACGTAAATAAAAGTATAATTGTTTACGTATTTTCTCGATTGCAAGTGTTGCATGAGTTCATTCTTTTTAATATTACAATTAAGAGTTTCTAATGGTTCGATCAAAATATTAAAGTCTATCTCGTAAGAAAAAATGTTTTACTATTGTGTATTTTTCCAAGATATGGATAAAAATGCCTCATTGCCGAAACCAAATAAGGAATGTTATTGCTCTTATGGAAATTAGGTTTACTTATCAGATTTCTACGTATATTATGAAGTACTGTGTCAAGCCAGTATTTTCCTTCTATGGTCAAGATCCAACATCGCCGCCTCAGTTAAAATGGCCACTCGGGGGGTTGTTGGACGAGATTTCGTATATTATGTTAAGGCTTCTTCCACTGATTTCCAAGAATATATACAATACAACCCAAGCATACTGTCAGTCCTTGAAAGAATACCATGTCCAGTTTATTGATGTATATTTGACTAGAGGGCCTAAACAAGATAGATCCATAGTCCAGGAGGGATCTAATTAGGGCATTAAATACCATCAGGAGCGTTCTAAGATCTGCACCCACCACATCCTACAGATGGCTCGTAAAACATTGGTAAATTGATATTCTTTTGAGTCTCGATAGCAATACTCTCAATATGAGCATCCCACTTCAGGTGCCTGTTAAAAATAACCACTAAAAATTTCACGTGACTTTTAAAGGGAATGATTTTGTCATAGATTTTGATTACTGGCACTGGAGGCCTTCTTATTCCCTTGGTGAAGCAAATACCATCGCATTTATTTACAGATAGTTTCAGGTCATGATTTTGCAGCCATTCCAATACATTTTCCATTTTTGAACTCAATCTTCCAGCCATACTATTTATATTATATCCCTTCACAAAAATAACAATATCGTCCTGTACATCCTCAGGTAAAATAGAAAACGATTCACAAATATAAATATTGAACAAAACTGTACTTAAAGGCGATCCTTGAGGGAGGCCCTTCGTGGCCTTCATGGGGTCCAAAAGATCACCATCATTTCCCCTGGAATAGAGAAGTCTCTTATCCAAAATTCTAAAAATGATGTTATTCAAGGCAGTATGTAGGTACATTCAGGTCATACAGTATAACATATAGTTTATATAGATTAGCGTTATCATATACCGACTTAATGTCAAGAAAGAGAGTCAAAACATACTGAGAACACCCAAAGGTGCCCAAAATGCTAGAATGTAAGAAAATCAGGCTGTCCATAGTTCTCCTATCTCTGCTAAATCCTGCCTGATTGAATTTGAATTTTGAAATTATGTACCATTTCAAGGACATTTTATCATAATTTCAAATACTTTGAGGATGCAAGAGGACAAAACGATAGGCAGTGGCGTAGCTAGAAATGTCGGCGCCAGGGGCAAAACCTATCCGCTGGCGCCTAAAACAAACCTATATTTTGTTTAATACGCAAATTAGTCAAAAAATAATACATCATAATATTAAACGTATATTTTTGAAGTGAAAACTTCTTTAGGCGCGTTTTGCGTTTTTTCCTGGGTATTGAATTCAGTACAACCGTCACGCGTCACGCTCGGAGCCATCACGCTCCTATATGTATGACATGTTCCCGTATAGGTAGAGGGCTGAAATTTTCAAGGGATGTAGCCGGGGTAAACAGAAGACCCTGGACGAAAACGGCAACCAACCAGCAGGTACATACATATTTAAATTTAAACGTAAACTAAAAATCTGCAAACTTAATTAAACATTAGAGAGTCTTTCTTCGGTTTATAATCGACGAAAATTGATCGATTATTTCATCAAAATTAATTTTTTGGGCAAATTCATTTTCTATATGCTTATTATTGTTAGGCTATTTAGCCTTGTCTGGCTAATAGTACTTCTTAAGTAAGAAACTCTAAAAAACACATACTTTTTACGACCGAGATTATCGGAATTTTTGAAGTGAAAACTTCTTTAGGCGGGTTTTGCGTTTTTTCCTGGACATTGAATTCAGTAAAACGTCATGCTTGGATATGTATGGCATGTTCCCGTATAGGTAGAGGGCTGAAATTTTCAGGGAATGTAGCTAGCCGTGGTAAAAAGATGTTCTTAGACGTAAACGGGACCTCGTCCCCCCCCCCCCCCTCCGTTTGGCCAGGGGAGGGAGGAGAAGGAAAAACTTAAATAATTAATATCAGGAGAAGAGGTATGGTAGGTGCGCCCCATAGGGGGCCACCTTAGACCATACGGGGGCGACCGGGGCTCTAATTTAAGGGATGATTTTGGAGGAAAACCCGTTTTTCGCCCGTATCTCTGCAACGAAGGCTCGGATCGAAATTCTGACAAACGATGACCCCGCTTGCTGAAGTGTTCACTTCTATCGTGTGGTCTTAAGCACTCACAATTTTTTGTCTTTGAAGTCGCATGCCGCCTTAAGCCTAGTTTTTAGAGCTTAGACTGTCGCCAGCTACACTCTCTCTGGCCAATAGGAGACAAGGATCGTCAGAACCCCTAACCCCCTCCACAGTCTCGCCGGTTTGTTGTCGCTGCAGTTGGTTTGAATCAACTTCACTTAATTTTCTTTGGAGATATTGTGTAAAATGACAGATGGTTGACATCATCGTGGCGTGACAGCTGTCGCTCGACATTGAAAATGCAAGGAGTGGGGATTGTCGCGGGCGACAGTCGAAGCTCTAAGAACTAGGCTTTACGCAGCTTTTTTACAAATTTGCATGCACCAAATACCGCCGCCCCGGGATATTTATTTTTCATTCCACGTAGAATAAATAATAAATACCGTGACACAAAATGTATCGCTTGGATAAAAAGTTTAATACATATTTTGGTCTTTGATCTTTGATTGTATTATAATGTAATTAATTTAAAAACTCAGTTAAGCTCATGAGCATTGTTAGCATTAGCATATTATAAATTCGGAGCGGCGTGGCGCCTAATTTCCCTTGGTGCCGTGGGGCCTTGCCCCCCCAGGCCCACCCGGTAGCTACGCCACTGACGATAGGTCTAAAGCTATCAGCTACTGATGGATTTTTGTTTGGCATTAAGATACTAAAATATTAAGCCTTTTCCAATCCTCAGGAATGGAGCCATTTCTAAGACAATCATTGTATATCAATATATTTTTGGAAATCAGTGGAAGATGCCTTAACATAGAATACGAAATCTCGTCCAAACCTGATGCAGAGAACTTTTTGTTAAGCAGGGCATTTTGAAATTCTGACATAGAAAAGGGAGTAATTACTCCATTACACTGTAAAAGACTAAAATCAGGATTTATATCGATAGAGGATAAATTGTTGAGAATTTATTTCTTAATTTCATCCGAAATCGTAGATTTATTAGAGTTAGCAAATTTCATAATCTTATTCCAAACATACGTCAAGTCGGCATCCTTATTTAGTGATTCACAAAACTTATTACGCCTAACTTGGGCAATTATGCGTTTTGTTCCAACAAAATTCTCTAATGACCAAAGTTTAAAATTTTGCATCACTTCCTTTCTTATATTAACCCATATAGTGCATTCTTCGTCCCACCATGGATTAAAAGTCCTACTCTTCTTACCATGTTTTATAATAGGAATTGCAGCGACATTCAAAATATTGATTAATTGAAGTAGAAAATTTGACGGTGTTGCTCTTTTCCCTAAAATTCCGAAAAGTGTTTCTTGTCATAAAGAATCAATATAAAATTGAAGACTACTTTTCTTTCTAACTTTTTACACACAATTTCACTAGGTTATCAGAAATTTCATAGAGGTCATCTTAAGAAGTTTGCATTCCTGATGTTGTTATTTTAAATGAAACACCCTGTTTATTTTTATTTGAAGTAATAGAGGTTTAACTACGTATCATACTCTATACAAATATCATAACATAAACGTGTTTTTGCGGTTTAAAGAGAAAACGTATTGCGCTATGAAATAAAATAAAATAATACTTTTACAACCATATATTTTATTGCGTGACAAGTCAATTAGTGACAATTCATGATTTGTAAAAATTTTATGTGCTACATAACTAAATGTTTTTTTTTTAATGTTGAGAAATATGATGTGATGTGTACGTGTGTGAAAGCGAAAAAAACGGAAATATATAATGCTTTTAACTTATATTTTCAACGTTAGCCTGAGAGGCAGCTACTTTTTAAAATGTTAGACAACAATCTAAAAAAAAATAAAGCTTTACTAGGCCTAAGCTCATGAATATTTTAAGGGAAATAAAGAATATGATGAAATAAATGATGAAAATAAAGAATATGATGAAATAAATGTTCTTAGATACATCAGCATCGCATATGTTAATATGCAGAATAATTTTGATTAGTAAGCGCTAAATGAAAAGTATTTTATATTTACCTTATGTGAATCCTGAACATTAAGTTGGACGGATTTTTTTTTTTGATAAAGTTTCTTATAGCTATTAGGTATTTATCATTAATGTTACTAATGCAAAATATTTTTAGCAAGAAATATGTGTGTCTATACCTTAAATACAAGAGGAAAACTAATCCAGTATATTATGAAAGAAGGATGCAGTTTTGTCGATGACGAAACGCTGGCAGCGAGACTTCCAGGGTCAAAACAAACTAAAATCAATTGGTTTAATGAAAATCTAAAGAATATGCGTGAACGCTTACGTTTTATTGTGTCACTTAATAAGCAAAACCCTACTCTAATGCCTCTAGGAATTGTGAAAGAATATAGAAAATAATATCGAAAGGAGATCTCTAGAGCAAAAACAGCCCATGATAATTTCATTAATAATGCAGCAAATCCTCAAACTGCAATGTGGCAAGTAATTAAGAACAATAAACCCACAGTAACTTCAAATTCTTCTACAGCAACTACCGTCCCATCTCATTATTGCCTATCCTGTCAAAGGTCTTTGAATCTGCCTTAAAGTCACAAATTACTGAACACTTCGAGATAAGCAAACTCTTCTTCCAACGTCAATGTGGATTCCGAAATAAGAAAAGCACCACACTTGCAGTTGACTGTCTGATCGAACACATCCTTAATGGGTTTGAGAGCAACTGTGATACTTATGCCTCATGTCTAACAAGGGCTTTTGACGGTGTGCGGCATGAAACTCTTGTAAATAAACTTCCATTTTATGGCTTTGAACCCAGCAGTGTTCAACTACTACACTCTTACCTCTCTGACCGTACACAGTTTGTGTCATATAACCAGAATATCTCTCAGAGGGGGGAGTTCGGTTTGGAGTGCCTCAGGGTTCAGTGCTTGGACCAGTCCTGTTTTTGATCTACGTGAACGATGTAGCAAACCTGCATCTAAACAACAACAAAATAATTATGTTTGCAGATGACACCACTGTCTTCCGAATATATCGTCCAGATTGATGACTCTGGTATCATAGAATCATTGTCAACTATCAACGACTGGTTTCTTGCGAATGCGAAAAAGACCCATACTATCAATTTTACCCTCAGAAGAGGCCAATCAAACCACCAATTGCTGACCAACGGCTCGGGGGAGGTTACCTTCTTGGGAGTCTCTCTCGCCACAGATCTGTCCTGGGAGGGTCACATATTGCATGTGAGCAAGGTACTGTCTAGGGCATTGTACCTGGCTACAAATCAGTCTAAGTATTTGTCTACTGATGCTCTTCTGACGGCCTACCATGGCTATTTTGGCTCCAAAATGTCTTATGCTATCTTGGAGTGGGGTCATTTTTAGATTCTCCAGTGCCTTATGTACATCAAACAAAATCTGAACATCATGACGTCGCATCTGGACATACATAATTATCAAACCAGAAACAGTGCCAATCTGGCCCCTGTACAGCATCGCCTTGCAAGGGCAAGAAATGGTACAAGGTATTATGGAATTAAATTCTTTAATGCCCTTCCCAAACAAATAAGACTATTGCATGAAAAACGGTTCAAACAGAAAATTAAATATTACTTAGTGCAAAGTGCATTTTATTCATTTGAGGAGTATTTTCGGAGTAATTTTAATTTGTTGTGCTGACATTTTTTTTTAAGATTGTTATCTGTAGGGTGTTGATATTTTGAATTTGTGTATTGTCCTGCTTATCATAAGTTTTAACATTCAGTAGATTTAGTTTTAAGGAATTTTATCTGTACATTTTGACAATTCTATTTTAATATATTCATGTAATGTTTACTGTACTGCTTGAAGACGTGTAAAAATACTTATGTATGTGTTTCTACAAATAAAGATTCTATTTTAATCTATTCTATTATATTCTATTCTATATACTCATTTCTGAGACCACATGTCGTTGTGTAGTGTTATGCATCACTCGTTTGGTATAGAACTTGCGACTTTCGCAAATTAAACATTAATTTTGTACGATAAATATTTCAGAAATCGTTTTAATATTTGCGTTGGATAGACAAGAGGTAGAGAGCCGCATTTTGTTGGTGCCAGCTGCCCAGCGGTTCGAGTAACGCGTCATGGACTACGGTATTAACGAACTGAGAATTCTAGATATTCATTTCTGAGACCACATGTCGTTGATTAATGTTATGCATCACACATTTGGTCTAGAACTTGCGACTTTCGAAAATTAAACATTAATTTTGTAGTATAAATATTTCAGGAATCATGCTGATTATCGTTTTAGTATTTGCTTTGGATAAAGCAGAGCATTTTCTTGGTGTTACCCGCCAAGCGGTTCGAGTGACGGGTCACGTACTACGGCATTACCGAACTGAGAATTCTAGATATTCACTTCTGGGACCACATGTCTTTGATTAGTGTTAAGCGGCCTACAGACAATCTGCGGGTTTGGACCAACGCTGGTGCCAACGTTGAAGCCAACGTTCATCATCATTCGCAGATTGAAAGCATTCACACGACGTGCCAGCGTTGGCGAATGTTGGCAATGTGTAAAAAATAGCGAACTACACCCAACATTGAACTAAATGGATCGCGATGAAACTGAAGTAGTCGTTTCGCCTTCATCATTGTTGTTATTATCCACAACTGCACTGCTAGTTAAAAAAAAAACACCTAAGAAGAAGAAGTGCAGATGGTGGGCCAAATATTAGCTGGAGTAGCAAGTGTAAGGTGTGCTTTATAACGATAAGGTCAACCATTTATGACTACACCTTAAATCTTACTAATGAGTACATTTCTTCAGGTACAGTGCCAATAATTTACTGGACGATCCAAGGAAAGAGCCCTCGAGATAATTCAGCAATTTCTGTAGGAGGTCTGCTACAGATTTTGGACAATTCAAATATTCATGCATTGTGTGGATAGAGATTTAAGCCACGGGCCAATATATGCCAGTCGAAACCTGATCCCTTGATGTGTGCTAGAAATATTGCCTCCAAGGAGGCGAGACGTAGAGAGCCGCATTTTCTTGTGTGCTACCTGCCTAGCGGCTTGAGTGACGCGTCACGTATTACGGTATTAGCGAACTGAAAATTCTAGATATTTACTTCTGATACCACATGTCGTTGATTAGTGTTAGGTATCACCCGTATGTATAGAACTTGCGATTTTCGCATATTAAGCAAACATTAGTACGCGATTAATCAGTAATCTTATTATAAGGTTATTTACTTAAATGAGGCAGCATTTGTTGTTATGTCGAAAATATTGGGTAATTATTTCAAATATTGACGGAAAACCCTTGGTTAGATGGCACCTAAGAGATAGCTAGATGGGCACTGAGAAGTGATAACTTGTGGAGGATTTGCGCGCAGCTTCGCTTCCCGCATCTTTACGACTAAAATATCGGACAAGAACTCTTCAAAAGTCGGTCATTGAGAGAACCAGTGTGGTGGCTCAATAGGACAATTCTGCATACTTTTTGGGACATTCCACTGAGCCTATTTTGAGCCTTAGGAAGTACCGCTCGCTACGGGGGCTCAATCAACAAGAACTAACCAAGTGCTAACCAAAACTAACCCAAGGCTAACCCAAACTAACCCAAGGCTAACCCAAAATTAAGAAAAAAAGGTAAACTAATAAAAACCAATGATTCTTAATTTTGGGTTAGTTTGGGTTAGCTTTGAGTTAGTTTTGGTTAGCACTTGGTTAGTTCTTGTTGATTGATCCCCCGTAGCGAGCGAAGCGAGCAGAGGGCCATGCAAAGCCATAATAATACCATATGGATAGTAAGTTACCGTCAGCGGCGACACGTCAGTGTAGGAGAGAATACCAAGGAACCCGTCAATTCCGTCAAACGGAGTCATGGCTTCGAGCAGCTCGTAGCAGCATTTCTCTATACTGGTGGGTTGCACTCGGAAGTAAGGTAAGGAAAGTATCGACGACACAAATTGACTAGTAAAAGGCAAGAAATCGCACTACTGGATTTTGTAACATTTAGAACGCTACAACCATTGGTGTATTACGTGTTTGCTGCCTTGGCTTTTGAGGCAGCCTAATAACTCTGCTAAAGTGTCAAATTTGGGAAACCCTGCACGGGGAAAGATTTTCTTATGTCAAAATAATAAGATTTTATTGGCACTACAAAGCAATGACTGGTCGTCTTTGTTATATCTAAATTACATTTATTATTCTATGACTTTTTCTCTTTCTTATCTTTATATGCTACGACGTTATCTGTCAGTGCCTGTTGTTTAAAATGATTTCCAGCTTTTCAGTCATCGGCTGGGTGGTCTGCAGTTATTGCATATGAAATATAGTCTGTTTTTGCTTCATTCTTTGTACTTCGTCGTTCCATTTTTTTTTCTTTATACACTTTACTACATCTTCGACCTAACATTTTCATCATATATCCATATCTTTTGTCTCTCTCTTAGTACCCTCATTTTGCACTTATTAGTGGCTTTTACTGCCGCTTACGTCTTGTTGGTGTACGTTAATAGCAGTCGAACTGTTGCTTTATATAATATTATTTTAGTTTGGATTGTCACCATCTTGGTGCTCTTCCTTGTAAAATTTTGTTGTTTGGCAAGTCTACTCCAAGAAACAAAACGGTATTAATCTGTTAGTAATATTTTTTCTGTCTAGATATAAATTTAATCTTGTATTGTTTCTGTAGATTAGTTTTATTATTAACTATTAAAAGTATTAAAACTGGCTCTTTCAGTTAGCAGTTAGGCGAAGGCGTAACACATTTTATTACTAGTAATATATCAAATATTGATATATTTCTTAATTTTACTGCCCTGATTTCAATGTTAAGAAATCATTCTGAACATTGAAATTAGGACAGTCAAATTTAGAAAGACACCCTAGATAAAATATCGTGAAATTTGAAAATATGTTCTTTTACATTCTACTTGAACTTATCAAAATAAACATCTGGATTTCAGCTAAGCTATTTATTTAAATATTAACACTTAAAAGACAATTAATTATATCTGAAATTCAGTTAAGGTTATGGTATCCTCAGAAAATATATATCGTCTGTATTATCAGATTATTAAATCAAATCAAAATAAGATACTCAGTTTTAATCTATGTCCTATAACATTTAGTTTTCCTAAATCCTGTTTGGAAATAGGTCTAACTAAACTTTGACTCCTTGACGTTCTGTCTAAACGCAGTCAGTCACGAAGTACCAAAAATAAGAATTATTTACAAAACAAAAACTAACATAAATTAATCCCATGGCAGAAATAACATTATTAGATCAATAAATAGTTAATAAAGATATACAAAATCAATGAATTAACCTGGGAAATAAATATATATGTATATAGCCAGTAAATATCTCCAGGTGGGAACGAAGTGAGCTCATTTCGGGACCTGCATTAAGGTGAACAGTTCAAGTTGCAAATTGCGGTTAAGGAAAACAGCTTACTATCATGAGGCTTACAGCCAATTACAGCAAAAGCGCAACGTTCGAGTAGGTAGATGCTATACAAGAATAAATCAATTAATTACTATAAGGTTAGCAAAATATATTCTCTACCCGAGGTAATATCAGTTATTATAATGAGAAAAATACGTATTTCTAAACCAAATATGACAGTAATAGATATGATACACGATAATAGAAGACCTAACGTTGTTTATCGGTAAGTTCAATAAGCAAAAACGGTAAGTATCAGTAATAGGTACGGCATAAGGCAATAGATGACCCACAGTCGTTTAAAGATAAGTTAGTAATATTTTTTTCTGTCTAGATATAAATTTAATACTTTATTGTTTCTGTAGGTTAGTTTTATTATTAACTAATAAAAGTATTAAAACTGCCTCGTCGTAGTGTTGACATTATTATTTCTCCTCCTTATTTCTCAGGTCGTTAAAAATTTCGTTTATCATCAACATGGATAACAGAAGGCCATTACAGCATTGATATTGCTAGATTCGGTGTTTCTTTACTGGGTTATTATTCGTTGTATTATTAGTAGTAATGCCAATCATTATGTTTGCTACTTGCCCTATAACCTTTATTTTAATTCAATCGCCCTTGTAAAATTGAAGTTCAATAAAATTATGAAAAATTTAAAATCACTTGCATTCAAAGTGAACTGAAACCACAAAGAACCGGACTACAGAAATATTTGTGTATTAAGAATTATAATGGAATTTTATAATAGCCATATATTAATTTGTTCTGCGGTTAGTCATCTAGTCATTGGTCACGGATTAAACTGTGCTGGCTTTTAGAATCAAGGTAGTTAAAAGTTTTCTCGATTTTTTATATGGCATTGTTTTTAAGTTACATTAGTTGTATGACAACTCGATTTGGTTTCACTTCAATTGAAACTTACTTTGCAATTTAGTTCGGTTGATATCTTATTTGCTTTATTGCTAAAATATTTTAAGCAAAATCTGAAGTAATAAGTCAATTCTACATGTATTATGTTTTCATAAATGAATTCGGAGATTGTTTATACCGTGATTCCCGTGTCAGCAGGGCCGCACTCATGGCGCTCCTTATTGGTGAGGGACTGTAGGAGCTGGCTGATTAAACTTGCAAAGCATAAAAAGGTTACGCCAGTCTGGATACCGGGACTCTCGGGAGATTGTCTATCCCGTGTCAGCAAGGCAGCACTAATGGCGCTCCTTATTGGTGAGGGAGTGTAGGAGCTGGCTGATTGAACTTGCAAAGCATAAAAAGGTTACGCTGGTCTGAATGCTGGGACTCTTGGGGGTACCGGGAAACGAGGCCGCTGACGCCTTGACCGGAGAAGGCTCGGCACGTAGCTACTTAGGGCGTGATCCCTGAGTATGGCGGACGGATCCGGGGATGAGACAGAGAGGCTCATGATACATGGGCCCGCGAAGAGTCTCGCCAAGGGGTTGTTGTGCCCACCTAGGAAGGAGTGCAGGGCCCTGGTAGGATTCTACATAGAGCACTGTAGGCTTAGACGGCACTTGACTCTGCTGAGAATTGCAGAGGACGGGGAGTGTAGATGGTACATGGAGGACAATGAGACCATCTACTTACGGAATGCCTCGCATTTGCGTGGGCAACACTCAGAATCTTTGGCGCCGATCGAGCTAGATTTAGTGCGTCGTGTTAGTCTGAAGGAGATGCTAGCTTTCTTAAGGAAGACCGGCATACTGGAGGTTCTAGGGGGCCACCCCTTCTGATACTGATCCCTTGTCAGTCAATCCAGCGAATGGAGTTTTTGGGCTGTTTTCATCTGGTGAGGGTTCTTCATTTTCTCGATCCAGGAGCTGAGAAACGTGTTCATTTGCCTTGTCTTGTGGTTATGTTTGTTAAAATATTGTTTGCTTATATCCAGAATAGAGCATTAATCAAATTATCTTTATTTCTCCTATTTCATCTTTCTTATTCAATTTTCAATTGATTATAATGGAACTATTTGCAAATATAGGATGAAATATCATCCATTTCATGTTATGTTGAAATATCACTTAGCTCGGGCCCTAGACTCTATTTAAGTAAGAAAATAAGCCAGTCTTGGTAGAATATACATATTTTCCTGTATTTATAGAAACAATTTTCATACCTAATGCCTTGTTGCAAACCTAAGCTACCCACCTAAAATAATCTTTATTACCTTCTTATATGCTTTCATAAGCCATACAATATCCTAACTAATGTCTATTATTAGGTCCCAAAATGCGTAGAAACAGAACTAAAAATAACAAGTAATTTAACTTGAAAGGCCAATACCTTATAAAATAATAATTGTAATTAAGGGGTAAAAAACCCACCTATTTATTAATATCTCCGGAAAAAGAATCGTCGGTAATTATTGATTTACTTACGTCCTTGTTACAAAAAATTTCATCGTTCAGAGGTCAAAAACCGTGCTATATTTATTTATTTATTTACTTAAATCCACTGTTCTACGGGTTATAACATTGTTTTGTTACTTAACCCAGTTACAGAAACGATAAAACACACAACTTGTAACAGATAAATACAAAAATAGCAAAATATTATACGAATACAAATGGTTTGTTAATGTCAATACACGATGTGTTTACATAGGGTAAAATAACGCAAAAGTTATTCAAATGAAATTTAAAATATGTAGTTAAGTTTAGTGTTAAAAGCACAATAAAATTTGAAAATGTCGCATTATAAGGTGTTAAAAAAAAAAGGAAAATATATTTCATACAGTGAAAGCATACAAAACTATACAAAATTCAGATTACAGTCCAAAGTCGCATATTGATGCAATTGACAGCATTTTAAAAATGGAGAAAAATCAGCAGATAATAAAGAAAAAATTAGAGCGAGACTGGTCTCGCCCTTGCAGTCTTGGTCTTGGTCTTGCAAAAAAGCAAGACTAAGACCAAGACCGAGACTGTCTTTTGGTTATCAATACCAAGACCAAGACTGTGTGTACGCAAGAACATGACCATGCTCTGCAGCACCATGTCAGGTTAGACATAGATTAGCTATCATAAAATTAGCATACAAATTGTGTAGAGACTTCCTTGGGTGAATTTGACAATGAAAAGGTACGTATCAATAATTAATTCGATTTTTAATTAGTAGGTAATTGGTTTGGTATTGGTAAATGTTCAGTTGTCAGAGTTTTATGTTTTCGAAATTTCAGATTTTTAGTTACCCAATGGTAAGAGTGGAACATACGGAATTCAAATTCGAAACAGTCTGAGATTATTTTATTGCTTTATCTTGTTTTTTGCCTTGTTTAAAAGCAATACTTGCAAGACTATTGTTGCAAGACCAAGACCAAGACGAAGATAGAATATTAGTTTGCAAGACCAAGACCAAGACCATGCAAGTCTTGGTCTTGGTGTTGCTTTGCTCATCACTACCCCGGAAGAAACTCAACGCAATATTACCTAGCCCTAATTAAGTTTCGTATATAATACCACCTTATGGTATATGTCGAAAAATTTACTATATCTAACAAGATCAAGCAACTGCATTGATTCCTGTCATTAGCTGTGAAAATATCATCAGTTGTGTTATGATTACTTCGAAACCCAGATTGGGTTGATGGCAAAATAACATTAAAATTTAAAAAGGATTTTAATTGTTCAGCCACAAGTGGCTCCAAAAGTTTGGAAGCAGTTAGTAATATAATAATAGGTCAGGAAACCAGAAGGGATTGGCATATTCACCTCAATGGCATTTTTCCACAAAGTTGGATTCTTGCTAACAGAAAGGCATTTGTTAATAATAAATGCTAGATAAATGAGGAATTGTATAAAGTCACATTTTAAGATTTATACTCATATCCAACTGCATCAGCTTTTATTGGATCGACGATCTCTTCAACAGTATGGGCAGAAATAACTGTTATTTAAACTTGTCATAATGATCAAAGCATTTGTTCGTATAATTTTGATTTATAAACTCCAACTGAAATATTTGGTAATTAATTTTGAAAATAATTCATAAAAACTGCGACATCTTCAATTTCCACTGGAGATTCACTTTTTTTAGAGTTAGATATTTTGTTATTAAGTTTTTAAGCTATTTTTTTAAATATATTGTAAATCTGTTCTTTTTACGCCCTAACGCATACATTCACTTGGTTTCGCCGACTCTAATAATCGCTCCATGCAATATCAGTTCCGCTATCTTTGATGTTTGTGCCTTGAGTCCATCTTATTCCTCAATTTCACCATACATTTTAGGTTAGCTATCAACCAAGGTACAGGAAGCTTAGTGATGGGGGGGGGGGATTACTGTTAGTGGGTTTCGCGCATAGCGCATTCGCCCAATAAGGCCTCCGTCCGGGCTTAGCTAGAGCAGATAGGTTACACCCTTATTGGATCGGTGGCACAAAAGCTGAATCTTTGCAGGCACAGACATAAATGATCCCACGGGAGCATCCGGTTCCCCGGCCTGGGCGTCGGCGTGAATGGGGATTTTATCTGGCTAGGACACCTGCTCCTTCCCCGGGGAGAAGCAACGGTCACTGAACGTTGGCCACGTGTTCACCGAATGGCGACAGAGGAGCCGATACAAAACGTGTGTTGAGTGGGCCAAGGACGAACCGGAAGACCCAAGTTTGGTTATACACGAAGCTTTAAATCGTGCACGTATATCAAATAGATACAAAATATTATTAGTCATGTAATCAACCATCGTAGTTATATGGCTTAAAGTGTATATATACATAGACAAAAGAATCACTCTCAAAATCAGAAAAATCACGATAGGTACGAAACATGGGCTTGGGCTTGTTTTTAGGTTTCTTTATTTGAAAATCAACTAACTTGTTTAGAACTTTGATATTGTCTACAAAGTAACGATCGGAACAAACCAATATTGAAAACAGGATCTACTACGCTCATACAAGGTACATATCTTACGAAATAAATTAACTACGTAAGCATTCAAGTGCAAACATCAATCGGAGCTCACATTGTTGGCATGCATGTTCTCGAAACAAAATTGGAGTTCCAGATAGATAGATAGATAGATATTTTTATTGGTAATAAATACACAACATCGCTTTTATAAGTCATGAAAGATGATAATGCAATAGTCACAAAACTACACGTATATTAAATAAACTTAAAAAATAGAAAACAAACCTTACAAATATACAATCAGTCAATATATGAAACAATACTATTTAAAATAAATGTCACACACCATTTAAATTATTTTTGAGGTACTCCTCTGTTGAGTAAAATGCTTTTTTGATGAGATATTTTTTAATTTTAGATGTAAAGGCAACCCCACTGAGCTCTCTCACGTGCTCAGGCAGTACATTTAAAGACATAGCTCGAAAGTGGTCAGTGCTCCTATGAGTCCTTGCAAGCCTGTGGAAGTCAGGCACTATGGTTGAGTTACTTCGTGTCGCATATCTGTGTACCTCATGATGAGTGGTGTATTGTGAAATATTTCCCTAATATAGGTGAGGCATGCCAGAATGTAGATGGATGGAAAAGTAAGGATATCTAACTCTGGGAAGCTCATCCGACAGCAATCCCTGTATTTTAGTCCCGCCAATATACGAATACATCTTCTCTGAATTCCAAAGACCCTAGAAAAATGCGGTGAGCGTCCCTAATTCAAAACTGCATAGGACATTTTACCTTATAAATGTTTGCCTATTGCGCCACTTATTCATAAATTACTGCATAGGACATATTTGAAACAAAATAGCCATGATATGCTGCCATTAAAACATATTTTGTAGCAAGACTACTTAAGTGCATAACAGGATAGGATATTCTGGAGAGCTTGGAAGAGAGCCGGTTGACGTGTTAAGCCAGGATCTAAAAGAATACCATAAATTTGACTCTTTACTATGCAAGACCTGCTGCCTTCTTCTAAGAAAATTTATGTTTTGTATTTTAGCTCCAGCACTAAGCTGGTTAGGTATAAACCAGTCTTGTATTTTTAGCTGCATATAATGTGTTAAGGTTTCCAAGGGTTCAGAGAGGTGGTAATGTTGGAGGTTGGTAGCGTCATCGGCAAAACGTATTAACTTGCGCTGAGGAGAAGCAGCAGCAACGCAAGCAGTTCATTAATGTAAATCAGGAAGAGCGGAACGCCTAATACTGAGCCCTGCGGAACTCCATGCCTGAGGGAAAGATTACTTGAAGTATTCTGTTTAAAGAACACATATTGTTGACGCACACGCAAGTAAGACGCAACAAAGGCAATACTACTGCAACACGTTTTTTTTTATGATTGAACCCAAAGTTTTTTTTTCCCAATTAATAAAAAAAATGAACCTAGCCCCGGAGAGTCGCGTTACAAAGCCCGGCCCCTGTCGTGGGGTCGTTCGAGCGCCACCCGTTCTAGCCAGCTAAACGGAAAAAGCTCGGCTGGTGTTGTACCGAGTGGCTAGATTCGCTCATAAAATTAACCGGTTCTTAGTACTTAATTTCAAACTTCCAAGAAAATGAGAATAATTATGGCACTATAATCAACCAACTTAACCTATCAAGAAAACACAATCTAAAAATTTAATGGACACTATATTTGCTACTAAATCCTTTTTTTTTGCAAACACAGCAACAATCTATCTGGAGAAAATGGTTATATTAAAATGTGATTGAGCAGACAAAAGAATGTTAAATGACTTAAAGTAATTAATAAAATAAACAGAGTACAATATGAAGATTGTACGTCAGAGACCAATTCAGTTGGAAAACCTCGGTTCTATATGCCTTATCACTAAATGCACTAAACACTACTTATCAAAGTGATCACTTGACGCAGACTAAGCTTCTTACAACTAGGTATGCGTGCGCTAATAGCTGCACTGATGGTGATAATATGCCGCAATGAGCGGACACAATGATTAGATCAAAAAAACTTGAGAAGTTAATAAAAGCACCACATCAGATTAAAACTATGGTTAGCTTGATTCATATGATAAAAAGATAAAATTCAGAGCGGTTATATCTGCCGACTAATTAATGAAAAGAATGAAGTTATGCAGCCAGCGCTTGACTTTTAAAATGAGAAAACAACTCAAAGCAATTAGATTAACTGGTCCGATAAACCAGTGAATAAATGTAAATTAAATTACTTAAAATCAATGAGCTACCTCAATTCAATGTTTGGTTTATATCAATAAAAGCAAGCGAAGAGTAAACATAAGAAACACAAAACTTATACCCAAATCCCGTCGTCGATGGCCTCTAGTGCGGGAACCACAAGTTAAGGCCCTTCGTCAGCCTTCCAGGGAAAAAAAGTTGTGGACCTGCTTCCGGCCTTTCAGAGAAAAAGTTGCAATCCTTTAATTAAACCTCTGGCCCAGCAGAAGAACCCTGAAATAATCCAGTACGCATTAAATGAAGCCCCCTTACTTTAATAAAAATCATAGACCCCCTTACTTTAATAAAAAATCATAGACCCCCTCCCTCTTTGCATAAATACATCTTCTTTATAAAACAAATTTTCCCCAGACAAAAAAAACCCATGGACTTACAGTGCAATAAAGCAAATAAAAGAGATATTAAGGTTCCGGCAACTTGAATATAAAAAGATAGATATGAATCACCCCTAAAAGAATATATAAACTTCCCCATATGATCAAAATTAAAGTTGCATTAAAATAAAAATTCGGATCAGATAAAATGGAGTAGATAAGATAAGACATGGGAAAAGCAAATGGCGTTATGTGCACAAAAAAAAATAAAAGGTAGATAAGCAATCAATTTCATTAATTTAGGCAAAAATGGTAGCGATATTTACCTCAGACTCGGACTTGAGGGTGTATTAGAAGAGATTCGACGGTCTCGGTCTTATGGGACGAACGTGGAAGCCGCTATAAATAATGGAAACAAAAAAAATTTAGCAACATGGCGGTCATGTACTTCATAGGCCACAGAAAAAGGAATCCAGAGAAAATGCTTACCTAGTACAGCATGTAGAGCCCGAAGAATCGGTCGTGTTAAGACACAAATAGAAACCACACAGTAAATCCCCTAGCAAACGGGTTGTATTATATCACAATACTCAAAACGTGCAGTTTCTCGCTATACTGGCAAAGGCAAACGTTCGCCGGACGAGCAAACTAGAAAAGACCTCTCCCACGTTCCGTCAATTTATCTTCGAAATTAAATGCTGCGCCACAAGTAGTGATGGGCTGAAAACATGACGAGTGATTCGATACAAGGAATAATTCTAAGAAAATAAACGCCTTAATTCTCGCTTATTATGATGATAAATGACGGCGGAAGCTACGAATAGTGAGCTAAAATTACATTCTTCCACAAATGCTAGGAAATGCTTTAACAGGAATGATAAACCTTCAAAAATCTAAATCGAGAATGACGAACGCGCGATAAATAGCCCATCCCTATTATTTGGCATAAACCTTACAAAAAAAAAACTGGTCAGCTGTACCGAACGAGAAATATATTTAAAGCAGAGGTCCAAAAACGATCTCCGGAACATCAACCTAGGGTTCTCAAAAGGTAATAGAATACTCAAACTGAAATTAAATTATGGTTCAATAAGTCAAGTGCAACGTATTTGCAGGCTAACAGAATTCTTTAGAAATATAAATCGACTCGCTGGCTGTTTACAATAATATAATGCAAATCAAGCCAAGTTATCTTAATAATAAGGTACATACATCGCTTATCAACTAAAATAGATGGTCACAACGGATTCTAAAAACTAATACGAATATATAGCTAATCTATACCTAAAATATAGTTAATTCATATTAGGGAAAACAGCATTTTCAAGCAAATCAAATTAATAAATTTAGAATTAATAAACCCATGAGTGCAAAATACAGCATAATTTTTTTCCTAAATGCGGCATATAAATGAAATTTTAAAATTAGCAAAATCGAACTGTTACACTACTCAGGTGAAAATTACAGTAAGTATCTCAAAGGAGACACAATCAAATGCTTTAGTCAAGTCAAAAAGTTAGGCATACGTGGCCAGAAGATATGTTACTCTCTTTTTCTTTCCGTAAGACACTAATAGTCCAATGGTTAATGTTCTGAATCCCAGAACATAACGAATAGACCACACGTGACTTCTAGAAATTAGGGGGTTTACAAGCAACATTTCAACAAATGTGCATCGTTCCTTTCATATCTCATAACTTTTCTAGCCAAGCCATTTAAAATTTCTTTGGGTTAGTATCGGCATGCATGTTTTCGAAACAAAATTGGACTTCAAGCTCCTGCAACCCACTTAATATTAAATATTTAGGGTTGTTTAAGGCAAACAGATGTGTGACTCTCTTGCTTCTTTCCGTAAGACACTAATAGTCCTATGGTTAATGTTCTGGTCCTCAGAACATAACGAATATACCACACGTGACTTATAGAAGAATGCTAAAATTAGGGCGGGTTTACTCGCAGAATTTCAACCTACGTGCATCGTTCCTTTCATATCCCGCAACTTTTCTAGCCAAGTCATTTAAAAGTTGATTGGGTTAGTTGAAATCTTTGATAAACCGTAACAATCAACAAGTCTTAAGGGAATAAAAACTTTTCATTATGGCAACATTTCATTTATCCAAAGAAAAAGGTTGTAGCTAAATCTCTGTGAATCATTAGAAATAAATATTTAAATGTTAAATATATTTTATTGAGTGGTTCCTCTACAAAAAAAAAACCGAAAGTTTGTTTTGCAAGACCCAAAATTGTATTAATTGCTACCAAATCAATGGAATTCTAGAGCGAATATTGTTTTCACTTCAGGACCACATGTGTATTCAAAATGAAGGTTGAAAGACAAATATAAAAACAATTTTCTCGACTGAAGCAATACCTTTGTTTTACATGTAATATATTTCATATATTGCTAGAAAATATTCACTTTGTAAAAAATTTTTTATCAAATTTTATCATATGCATGGTTACCTACGCTACGAATAGCTAAACCTACGGTATCGCTAATCGCCATGTGGCTACCACCAACCGAATGGAATTTTTCCATATAGATAACTTTCATTGTAACCATTAACGAAACGAATTTATTGTTTCAGGTTCCTTTTTTTATCTATTTATGGTTTTCCTTTTGTTACTAGGAGTCTTGGGTTTTGGTATAAAAAATTCCATGGTCTTACCTTGAACTATGATGCGGTTTTTGTGGGAGATTCCATTAATCACCTATAATTATTTTTATACGAGATGCTTGCTTTGAATCACAAACTTCTGGGAATTGTGTTTTATAGAAATGATCAAACAGGTTATTACTAATATTTTGTTTTAAATATACAAAATGATGAATATTCATTATTAATTTTTTAACAGTCTAGCGAAGTCTTATAAAAATTGCTTTAATGTAATTTTTTCCTTTTCGTTAAGAATTAATGATGTTAATAAAACAGGAAATATGAAGGCACATGCACAATGTAGGTATAGAACTTCATGCAAAGTCCACTGTGTCAATAATGCACCAGTATTAGTGCAATGTAGACAATTGCTTAAATAGAATTAAGTATATTTATTAAGTGAAGGAGTACAAACAATTTTGTTGTTGTGAACAACTTCAGTAGGTGTAATGCTAAATATAGCATATAATAAAATTTGCAGCTTTTTTCTTAAAAATTTAATATTTATTATATTATGCTACTACAGCTTGTATAAGTAACCTATTTGCAAACTTGATATCAATCTGAAATCAGGAGATGTAGAAAAGGATGAAATCTCTACTGAATCAGTGAAAAGTATTAAAAAGAAAGTAACTGATACAACCCAAAAGAAATCCTGGATGACTAACGAAATCATCAGCGATACTTTGTAAAAATGACTAAGATAAGAGATGCCACAGAAATGATATAGCAGAAGCAAAATGCACACAAATATAATATCTACAGGTAAAATAAGACAGTTTTTATGCTCATAAAGATTTAAAAAATGACTGAGAAATATAAGACAGATAGTTTGAATGTAATAGTGGATGAAGGAAAAGATGCTGTTGTTAGTAAGGAAGAGACTTGGAGGAGATAACTGTTTTATGAAAATGTCCGGAGTGTCCTTAAGTAAATTAATTACCTAACAGGACCAAACATCATTTAGGAAGAGGTACGAGCTGCAGTAAAACCAACGAAAAATTGTAAAGCAGCAGACCACAAAGAACCAAAATTTCTGATGCTTTTGGACGAACATATTATATCGGTATCCAATTATGCGTCTATGGCTCCGAATTTATCACATTGCCTAAGCAACCCGGAGCTAAATAATGTGGGAATTATAGAGCAATAATAAGTCTATATAAATGTTTCTTAAAATTATCCACAAGAGAATATAAAAACGGAATCTGCCTTAGACGAGAATTTGCTTCAGATTATTCGGGTTTTCAACAAAAAATATTATATTATGACATGTCCTGTCGAAACTCGAAAAAGCTTGGATTTAACTAGTTCACTCTGTATAAAAGGCAACTTCATTTCTAAAATGTTTTTATATACGATTTTTTACGGAGATTCTCGTCAAGTAAGCGATCTCTCTGTAAAAAAATATTTCTCGAGAAAGAAAATTAAAAACCTTATTTTTTTGGCCTCAAAAGTCAATTTTCCCTACATGTTCGGAACAGAGAAACATTTAGAGTTTTTCTCCAATAAATTCCCTATTAAACTGTCTTCTCTGGTTTTTCGATCCCTAATGATGTGGATGATTGATCTAGGGGGGTGTTAATACGTTGCGACCTGTACAGATCTATTGTGCCCCCCTTCCATGCTGCTTCCGTTGATGTGATTCTCAATCAGAGTACCTCATCCAGCTTCAATGCTTTGACAAAAACAAGTAGTCTGGATGGTTCTACGGATGAAAGTTCCTCCTGTTCGACGATGCAGCACCCGAAGCAGGTCATTCGCCTATTCGCTTGTTGTTCCAGAGTTTCCTCCTCCTCCTCACAGAACCGGCAACTATCCTAATTTTCAATTTTTATTCTCTCCAAGTACCTTCTCAACCGGCAGCGGCCCGCAAGAAAGCCGGTGAGGATGTGGAGATTGTTCTTACTCAGTGTTATAAGGTGTTTTGATCTTCCTGGGTGAGGGGCCCTAGAAACATCTTTGATTGCTTTAACCGTGGAAGGCATTCCCTTAGACCGATCCATTTGGTTCACTCTTCTTTCCTGAATTATTCCTTGTAGGTGTGCGTCCCTATGCTACAGAAAAATTCCAGTCCTAAAAGCGGAGTTTGTGCTCCTAATTTTGCCAATTGATCTGCTTTTTCATTGCCTTCTATCCCAGCGTGTCCTGGTCACTTGACCTATCTAGGCATTCCCATACCATTTTGGAGCTGATTGTTGTTGAGCTCAGCGCTTTGATGGCTGCTTGACTCTCTGAGTTCCTGTCTAGGTTGAACTGCGCACATCTTCTTATGGCGTTGAAAATGTCCGGGCATTTTCCCATTGCTTTGGAGAATTTGGTTACCTGTCCCGTCTGTATACCATTTTACGGCACTTTGCTGCGATGTGAGAATGCGAATGGTGTTCTTTGTCCATTCTTCTCTACTTCTTATGATGACCGTGAAGTATTTGTCAAAATTGTATCTTTTGACTATATCGTCCCTGGGGAGTCCAAGAAGTGGTATATGCTTTGTCAGAGATGTTAACTCACTCCTTCTAAGCCATCCTCCCTCGCCCGCTCCCTCTCAAGTAGGGTGGGTTAGTATTGCGTATCTACATACATCGCAGGATTTCTGGTTTACATCCCCAGGTTTTTCCTGCAAGGCTTCTGCACACCATGAGGGCTCTCGTAGCCTTAGTTACAACTTCAATTTGTTTATTCCATTTGAGTTTGCAATCCAGCGTTATGCCTAAAGATCTGACTTCCGATGCCGGTGTAATGTTGTTCCCGTGTATTCGGATAACTTTTATTCTAGGGAGTTCTCTCTTTCTCGATCGTTACAAAAAATAATAAAAAATTAACCAATACGTTACATACAGCTAACAAGTGTATTCTACATATTCATTTATTGTATAAAGTTTGACATCCAAAATAATGTCTAAAATAGACTTTCTAAACACTAGTTGGGAAACTTGTTAAAAAACCTTACACAGGCATATGCCGGATCCCTCTCAGTAGCACTGAGCCTGTGACCTGGGATGTTCTGGCTTATGCCAGCATTTCCGGTGTTAAATGGATGCTGGATCTCTAATTTGCAGAACCGGTATCTATTTTTGAAGAAGAAAACCAGGCACTTATATACACATAACCAATGTTAAAATCTTGTCTGCTTTAAATCTACATCTGCATGACTCGCTCCCCTTTAAACCTGAGAGTATGCGCACAACTCCCTTTTATGAGACAAAAGCCTGATTGGCATCCGTACTTTCCTCCAGAAAATAACCCGAAATCGATGCACCCAGTGAACCTTTGCAAAATAAACAGCTCTTAGACTACCAAAAAGAGTTCTACTTTTACTCTTTAGGAGTAAGAAGCATGTAAACATGAGAAATCTGTTCCACCCAGTCCAGGTGCTAATCTATATAAATTTCCAAAAATTTCGCGCTTCTGGTTAAGGTCACACTCTGAGAACTAACCTCTTGAATATCACTATTTCGCTGTTTTTTTCGAATCATTATTATCCCTGGCCCATCCTCAAGCGATCATTACAGACATTCAGCAAGTCACACAGGGTCGATCTGAGAATAAGGATATTCGTGTCTTTAGCAAAATTCAGAGCTACGCTGAAGGATTGGAGGTTCCAAGATGTTAATATAAAAGACAAATAGACGAGATCCTATAGCGCTGCCCCGTGGAATGCCCAAGTGCAGGTAATCTTCTTCGGAAAAATATCCGTTCCTATCCACCATAACTTTCTGCCTTCGGCCGAGCAGGTAAGACTATATCCAACTCACTGCCGCATGCTGGACACCATACCTCTCCGACTTTTCCAGCAAAATGCCATGGTCCAGATTATCGAGGGTCTTCGACATATACAGGAATGCATCCATGGATAGATTGTTTCAATTGACAGTTGTAATAATTGTTATAAATCATAAACTGTGATATTTACATAAATAACAACTTAATCAATAAAATGGCTATTTGCTATAACTATTACATGCTGGTTGATACGTTTGTTAATATAGTGGATGGGTGTTTCCTATGCCTATTAGATATAAATTTAAAAGCAGTAATGCTAGTCAGAAGCTCAACAGGAAAATAGTAGAAAAATATCTATTTTTACGCTATAATAGACACTTCTTCATTCAAATTATGTCTCTTCGCAGAATCAGCAATGTTGAAAAGGATATTTACCACTGGTTTCATGACGAGTTTAACCAAGGTACTGAAGAACGCTAGTTAGATGCGAACATGTATTTAATGTATCACTTCCCGATTTGAAAGTACAGTAGTACCCTGAAATTAGTACTTCCTTAACATTGACAATGCTGTTAATCCAAAGCTAGCTAGTATTTAGTAGTCTGTCGTTATGTCGATGCTTTGATTTTATCCTTGTTTTTAAGAGTTCTGGCTCATTTACGCGTGCATCAAGTTCAGATGAATCTTTCTCAAATTTCTGTCTATTGTCTTGTACATAGGAGGAGGCAAGTTTTATAAAAAAATCCAAAATGTGAGCTTCCTCAGATATTCTAAAGTAAGAACTGGAAAATTAAGCTGTTGATTTTCATCTAATGGAGCCAATCTACTGTGTCTTCAGAACAGTTCCTCTTCATCTGCTCTTACTTGCAGTCTATTTATTTCATTTGCTCGTTCTAACATTATCCGAGCCAGCTCAGCGTTTGCTCCCGCCATGTAAATTGTTTCATGATATTTATTAATTATCGCACATGCTAATCGGATGTAATCTCTAATATGAGAGACTTGTAGCATTGGTACCACGAATCTACAAAATTTAAACATGCTATAAATATGATCGTTCATGGCTCCGATAATCAATCTTGTCTTTGTAATCAACTGATCAATGAATTCGCCTCTTAAATTTAAAGTTGATGCTCCTTGGAACCAAGAGCTGCGGGAATTTTGATTTCTATGTCTAAATCAGCCAATAAGTCTTGAGCATCTCTAGCATAAAAATATCACCTTCTTGAAAATTAAGGACCTTGCACATCCAATATAAAATACCCATTGGAAGCATAAATCAATGCTGTCTTTAGAAGATGATATCATTTACATGTACAGTAAGATTGACATATCGTAACACTAGAGAAAATCCGGCTCCGCGGAATCTCTATATACGTTTCATCTGGATGCGCTATTGCCTTTCGATTATCTGGCTCAGGATTGTAAAGAGAATTTCCAAAATCTGATCAGGCAACATATTGGGCTCTGTTTATAAATCCAGCTTTTGGGGTACGAATTGTTGTAAAAATGCAAGGCGCACTTTTGAAATTGCCATACTTACAGCTTGGCGACTGGAGTTTCAGTTTAGCCTGAATATTTTTGGGTTCCATTCACTAGAAGGCGTGTTCTTACAGAACTGAAGCCTCTGGTGGTGAATGGAGAAGAAATATAATTTTCCAAGGAAGAAAAATATCTCGGAGTCATATTTGACCAGAAGCTTACTTGGAAATCGCACATTAAAAAGGTGACATGTAGGGTGAGAACTGCACTCAGAAGATCCAGGAGAATGTGCTGAAAAACTGAGGCTTCAACCCAAAAATGATCCTGTGATCATACACAGGAGTAGTAAGCCCGATGGTAGCATACGGGTCAGTAGTATAGTGGACCAGAACCGCACAGGTGGAGGCGATAAGGGGCTAAGTAGCCTATACAAGTGGCGTGTCTGTGCGCTGGAGGTCTTACAACGCTGAAGGTCTTACTGAATTTAGCACCAATCCAAGTATATATTCAAGGATAGATGATGGCAAGGCTAGTTATCCGTAATAGGCAGAGACGATGCTAACAGGGAGATAAAGGCTGATAATATACTGGAAATGCTCGCGTGGAATGCGTGACACTTGATATGTTTATGACTCGATGGTCATCTCCTGATGATGCTAGCTTGAATAGCGAAACGCGTTGAGTGAAAACAATATGTTTCGGTATTGTGTTTGTAGTGCATTTTGCCGAAAGTTCCAAACCTCAGCTTAATTTTGACCAAGCAAGATATAGCTTCTTTATCATTAGTCATTCAACTTTTAGAACGAATAAGTTAATACCTTCCATTGTATTGACAATAATTATCATGGTCACAATTGCATTTCAATTTAATTTAAGAAACTCGAGCAAGGTGCAACAAAACTCTCAGCAAACCCCTGATAAATGCAAAAAATACATTATGAATGCAGATAGCGCATGCGCTTATTATATGAGGAAGGTCAGTTGATGTCATCTGTCTGGAAATCAAGTTTTCAGCGCCATAGTCTGGATAAAATTTTAATAAGTTCAAATACCTCTCTCGAGTCACAAAGTCCTTGCTGGAGATTACACAAAAAACATAATAATTCTTTCTTTGTCGATACCTTATATTATATTGTTGCTTTTTATTAACGCGACGCGACGTCGCGACAGCACAATTCAAACTTATCTCTGAACTGCACTTTGTTTATCGGAGTTAACGCATTGAACTGCTGATCGAAAAAAATATTTTCATTGTCGTACTTACTTATTAATTATATAGTTCAGCTTTCGTAGTTCTTTCAAAAATTGATTTCATGTCATGTAATGCCAGTAAGTCCATTAAATAAATGTGGCCAAATATGTCCCTGCTCGTTTAAGTGGCCGCTACAGATTTTTAGGCCTTCCGGTGATACATTTTTGTCATCAGAAATATATCCGCTCTACCTGTCAGTTACATTTTTCTGAGGTTTTCAATTCTATCACACATAAAACATGATGATTTAAGCGATGTGCTAAAAAATATTTTGGGTACAGTGGGATGCAGATCTTTTGCGTAAGCTTCACTATCAATAATGAACTAGGTACAGTGTGGCCCGTTTATTATGGGATGACACCTTATCTTAGAATCTACGGGGTGTACCAAAAAATTGAATAAAAAAGTTGTTTGGATTTACCTAAACTTTTAAAATATTATATTTTTATAAAGACAAGGTGTTCGTATTTTCGGGGACAAGTATCAACTTCCTTATTTTAAATAGAATACCCTGTATATTAAGGCATTTTTGAATTCCTCAGAAAATTCTAGATAAACTTTATTTATAATATCCTATACCTATGTCCCACCGTTGTTGACATATTTTGAATTTTATGTCAAAAATTACGTTTGCAGGTCAAAATATAACTATTATATCAATTTCTCCTATTGAAAGCCTTTATTATTTAATTGGGGTTGGTTTCCTAAGCGGATCTACTTTAGTAGTCTGTGTTAGCATTTTTATAATAAAGAAATACATGGTTATCAAAAACTAACATTAAGAATTTAAATGAAATGAAAAAAAAATTAAATGAAAAGTATTTTTGTCAAATGGAAACCCCCTATTTTTATCTTCTTCTTCCAATGCCTATCCACTAATGGATGTTTGCGATAACATTTTCCATTGCTCCTTTATTCCTTGCGGTGTGTATCAACGATTGTATATCGCGTAGCCCTGTCCACTGTCTGATATTTCGCAGCCAGGACATTTTTTTCCTTCCGATCCCTCTCCGGCCTTCGATCTTGCCTTCGATCAATAGATGCAAGAATTGATATTTCGTGTTTCGCATTATATGCCCCAGATATGCCGTTTTTCTTTTCTTAATCAATTCAAACAGTTCACGTTGTCTGTTGACACGTCTTAGAACTTCTTCGTTTGTTAAGCCGTCCAAGGTATCTTCAGGATTCTGCGATGCAGCCACATCTCGAAAGCCTCTAATTTCTTAATTGCAGTCGCCTTCAATGTCCAACCCTCCATTCCATAGAGCAGCACCGACCAAACGTAGCATTTAATGAATCTGAGTCTCAGGTTAAGGTCAAAATCGGAACAGGTAAGCACTCTTCGAAAGCTTCGAAAAGCCAGATGCCCAAGTATTCAAATTTGTGTACTCTTTCTATGGACCCTGCGTTAAATGTTATTTTGTTTAAGTCGTTTATTTAGTCAAGACTAATAATACATTTTTAAACACAAAAATAAAAAACAATAATACAATGTCAAATAAAATAATACAAATAATTACAAAACAAAATAAAACAATATGCCATAAAAAAAAAACAAACAAGTATACAAATAAAAGACTGATTATGACATAGAGTTTAACACTTCCACAACATTTACAACCATTATATTCAGCAAACAACTGGCATGCCATCAACAAAATAAAATCAATAGTAGTAAGAAGACAATAATCATCAAACAAGGCCAATAAATAAATGTTTCTTTAAAGCTATTTTAAAGGAGTCAACCTTTCCTATTGCGTTAATATGATTCGGCAATATGTTATATTTATTTAAACCGCTAAAAAACAAGGAATTTTGGGCACGGTCTTGAGAAACTCTTGGGATGTAAAAGTTATTCCTATTCCGTGTATTATGCTCATGAATATCTGCACCGTATGAGCCCTTGCTTAACAGATACTGCGGTGCTTGACCGATTCTAATTTTATGGATAAAAGTCAGTGTGTTAAGTAGTAAGTGCTCCCTCACTGGCAACCACTCTAAAGTTTGTAACATGTCCTTAGTTGGAGTCAGTCTTGGTTTTCCGAGTATCACTCTCAAGGCCCTGTTTTGCATCTTCTGCAGTCTAGATATTTCATTCTGTCTTAAAAGGAACAATATACTTGAACAATAATTAAAATGGGGAAGTATGAGTACATTATATATAGTCTTTCTTGTCCAAGCACTTAGATAAGGTGAGCATCTAGATAGATAATGTATTTTATATGCAATTTTTTTGATGATTTCCAGTGCATGGGCTTTAAAATTTAACTCTCTATCTATCCAAATGCCTAGGTATTTTACTTTAGATACACCCTCTATACAGTTTTCTCCCACCTTTATGTTTAAGTCTGCTGGCAGCTGTCTATAAAAAGATTCCTTTGCTATTATCATGTATTTTGTCTTTGTAATATTTATCTTTAAATCATTTACATTACACCAGTTATATACTGAGTTCATTATTTCATTTAATCTTGTTTGAAGTGCAAGTGTGTCTGATGTTGCAAAATAAAAAAGGGCATCATCTGCGAAAAGGTAATGGTTATGGTGGAGTTTTCAAACATATTTAGGTTTCTAGAGATAATCATAAACTTTGTTTTTTTGATGTTGATATTTAAGCCCATTGATTTGCTCTGTTGTCCTACCTTGTTGACCAGTTGTTGTAGGTCGTGTATGATATCAGCGATTAAGACCGTATCGTCAGCATAGCGGATATTGTTAATCCACACTCCATTAACTTTGACTCCCATTTCCACGTCTTCCAAAGCCTCTTGGAATATTGCTTCCGAATATAAGTTGAATAGGAGTCGAGACAGCACACATCCCTGTCGTACCCCCCTTTTAATCTGTATGGCGTTGGACATATTATTGCCTAATTTGATTTGCGCTGTTTGGTTCCAATATAGGTTTTCAATGCATCTAATGTCCTTTTGGTCTATATCAAGCCTATTGAGGAGCTGCATTAATTTGTGGTGTTGTACGCGATCAAATGCCTTTTCATAGTTTATGAAACATAGCAGTTTTGGACAAGCACTTGTGTTGCAACTATCGCTTCTCGTGTACCTAACCCCTGTCTAAACCCAAACTGCGAGTCGCCTATGTCTCTTTTACATTTCTTGTAAATTCTCTGGTATATGATTTTAAGGAATATTTTTAAAGTGTTGCTCATCAAGCTAATAAGTCTATGATCTTCACATCTTCTTGCATTGGTCTTCTTAGGCAGAGGGATGAAAGTAGAGCACAATCACTGTTTGGGGTAGTGACCTGTCTCATATATAGTGTTAAATACGTTATGTAGTGCTGTGATACCTCTTTCATCTAGGAGTTTAAGTATTTCTGAAGGAATTTCATCTGGACAAGGCGCTTTGTTATTTTTTGAATTACATATGGCGTTTTCAATCTCGCCCTTAGTGATCGATGGGCCGGTTAGAGAGTTATTGGTGCCAGCTGGGGGTCTGTCGTCATCAAAGAGTTCTTCAATATACCTTTCCCAGACCCTGTTCTTTTCTTTGCTGTCGAGGACTATCTGGTTGTTATTATTTACTGTGACAGTTGATCTCATTTTTTTATATATGCCAGCAGTCTCCTTCAGCTTTTTGTGCAGATTAAAATCGTCGTGTTGATTTTGCATCTGTTCTATTTCTGAGCATTCACGTTTAAGCCATTCGTTTTTTTGCTATTCTAATCTTTGATCTCATTAGTTTTTGAATTTCTTTGTACATGCTGCTGTCCGTCTTGTTCTTGTGCTTTCGACGTTTATCCATTAGCAGCAAAATCTCCTCCGTCATCCATTTTTGCTTTTTGTTCTTTGTCCTATATCCTAATCTGTTTTGCGTTGAGTTTGTTGCAATGTCCATTATCTTTGTCCATAATTGCGTCGGCTCTTCTCCAATATTCGATGTTATTGTTTGAATTTGTGTGTTTATCTCATTACACATCTCGGATTTTATTATTGGATCCCTCAATTTTTCCAACGCCACCCTTCGTTGTGTGGTTGACTTTTTTGACTTGACAAGGAAATTTTCAAGACGGCCACCAACAACACATGGTCAGAAGGTACATCCGCCCCAGGGTATGTGACGGCCCTCTTGATGGTTGAGCTGAATTTCTGGTTAATTAGGGTGAAATCTATTTGGTTTCGCACTAAATTATGTAGTCGGTCCGCTGGGGACTTCCAGGTATAAAGTTGGCGAGGGTGTAGTTGAAACCATGTATTTGTTATTTTCATGCTTTCCTCTTGGCAGAATTGCAAAAGTCGATCACCCCTCTCGTTCCTTTCTCCAAGACCATATGATCCAACCAACTCCTCAACTCTGCCCTTACCTATTTTGGCATTGAAGTCTTCCATAATTATGTTGATGTCGTGATTTTCAGAAGATGATATCATTTATATGTACAGTAAGAGGAGCCGGACGTTCCAAGTGATACGTGACGTTAAACGTAACACTTAGAACGTCCGGCTCTTCGTCCCTTTTATATACGTTTCATCTATATACGCTATTGCCTTATCTTATTATCTGGCTCAGGAATGTAAAGAGAATTCCCAAAATCTGATCAGGCAACATATTGGTCTATTTATATACTATAAATTCAGCTTTTGGGGTACGAATTGTTCTAATAATGAATGCACTTTTTCAAATTCAAATTTGAAACATGCTTTATTGTCCAAAGGATTAAAGAATCTCATTGACAAAGCAAACAAACCGCAGAGAACATAAATTATAAACTAATCTAAAAAAACCAAGTTAAAGAAAAGACGATACAATTACAATACAATAGTCAATACAAAAGGTCAATAGGTCAATAAAAACCAGGTTATGGTAAAATAAACAAAACATCAACAGCCAATACCAAACAACTGCTATATTGCACCAAGAATTGACTAACCCCGACCCAGATCCTTCCATTTATCTTGGGATTACTCCTCTATGCTATAGTAAGGAGCGTCGCCCATCTGGGCCCCGAAATGGGATATATCAAATAAAATAATTTTTAATGAGCTTAGGAAAGTGACCAAGTCAGCCCGAACTGAAAACGGAAGGGTCGGTCATAAAATGCTTTTATGGTTAGTAGGTAATTTTTCTATTGCATTAAAATCCAACATTTGTGCTGCTTTTAACATTTTGTTATATTTTGACATCGAAAACATAACCATCAAAGTACGTGATATCCAAGAAAATGAGTGGTTCCGCTGAATTTAGTGAAATTACTAGTCAACGAGGTAAAATACCACTAGTATTAAACCAATTTAAGTTTAAAGAACATAATAGGGAATTATCTTCGGGAGAAACCAAATGGAGGTGCGTTAAAAATGGATGTAATGCCTTTTTAAAAACCATCGGTAATTCATCTGATCGAATTTTAACTTGTTCAAATCAAAACCATTCGCACGCACCCGAGTTGGATAACGTCTTACAAAGGCAAATATTGACTGCTACAGCCAAAAGAAAAGCAGAAAGCGATCTAAGTGAAAAACCAGCAAAAAAAATTTGAAAAGCATTATGCAAGAAAACCGTTCTAGTTTGAGTTCTCTAACCATAAAGGACTTAGAATGTGTGAGGAAAAATATATATTATGCTCGGAGGAAACCACTTCCTGTAGTTCCAAAGTCTATTATGGAAGTACACACAACCCTGGATGCAATGGATCTAAAAACAACTAAAGGTGAAGACTTCTTATTAGTTAATTGTGGAGCGATGAACTTTGTGATATTTTCGTGTAATTCTAATTTAGATTATTTGTGCAAATCAGAAACTCTTTATATGGATGGAACTTTTTCTTACTGCACAAAATTTTTCAAACAATTCTTCAGTATACATGGATTTCTTAATGGACACTATATTCCTTTAGTTTTCTGTTTGTTAAAAGATAGAAACCTATAAGTTATGCTTGCCTAAAATAGTAGAATTATGTAGTAAAGTTAATTTAGTATTTTCACCAAAGGAAATAGTACTAGATTTTGAAATTTCAATTCATAATGCGGTACTTCAAGTATGGAATAATATAAGGATCACTGGCTGCAGGTTTCACTTAACCCAAGCACGGTATCGTCAAATACAAAAGTGTGGTCTGACTCAATGTTACATAGATGTTAAGTCGGAAATTGGTAAATGGTTGCATTATTGTTTTGGGCTTCTGTTTTTAGAGCCCAATGACGTTGAAGATTTTTACTTTTTCGAATTATATGAAATTAAGCCCCAAAATCCAAATTTAGACACATTTTCTGATTATCTTTTGAATAGATATTTAACAAAGGAATCAAAATTTCCACCTTACATTTGGGCAAGTGCTTCTGCAGAACTAAATAAAACCACGAACGCATGCGAATCATTTCATGCACATTTTAATAACTCAATGTATCAGACACATCCGTCTATAGTTATTTTTGATAAAGAACTTTTAAATATACAAACAGAAACGTACGTTAAGTGCAATAGTATTGGCATGACAAATAAATGTAGAAATTTAAGTAGAACGAAAAAACAAGAATTTATTGAAGACAAAATAAGAAAATATAAAAGTACAGAAATATCAAAATTAGCATATGTAAAAATGGTTTCTTATTATAATTCTCATAAACAGTAATTTCATTGCCTTTAGTATTAATATTTTATGTACTGCTAAATTTTGTCATTTATTAATAAACTTTAAATAAAAATAATCCGTTTTTTTCCTCAAATACTTACATAATTTGCGCGGGTCATATAACTAATAAATACAGGAATTATCTCTTAGGCCCGGGCCGAGTTGAACTACTTTACACCAGGTCAATTTTTGGTTGGGGCCCAGTTGGGTAATTTTCATGCAGAGTACCTGCTTCCCCGGGCCCACTTGGGCTATGCCCATAGTAAGCTCTAGCCAATAAAATAGTTTTGACTTCTTTCTTAAATCTCTTAAAACACGTGAAAGTTCTTATGTTTTCGGGCAAATGATTGAATGCTTTTTTGCCACATATACAAAAGAGTTCTTCAATTGTGTAGGTGTAGGTATTGGCAAAGGAACATGAGTGTGTTGTCTTGTGTTGTACGAAGTATCATTTCTTTCCAGTAAAAAGAGAAAGGCCAAAATCAAGATCCTGCGCTCCACAAAGAATGGCCTACATGATACCCTCATTCCAACCCCATACATGAATCTTAAAGCTCTCTTCTAAAGACTAAAGACAGAGTTGAATAAATACTGAGAACAGCTACCCCAAAATGCAATCCCATATCTAAGATGGGACTCTATTAGGAAGAAATAAGCTATTCCCAAGGTGGTGGGGTCCAGATGTTGAGAAAGAAGTCTGAGGGCATAACACCCAGATGAAATCTTTCTCGATAACACAAAATCATGACGCTGAAACTTCAATCCATCATCAATCTGCAGGCCTAAAAACTGAGTACAAGAATTATAGTTCACTGGATCATTATTTAAAACTATATTACTTAAAACACACTTAAAAGATATGATATTAGTTTTTCAGGTGTTAAAAGACAATTTGTTGGAGGCACACCACTTCTTTACCTGAGCCAAATCAGTGTCAATCATATCTCCCAACATATTGGCAGCATGAGCATGCCACAGGATTGATGTGTCAGCAAAGAGCATCAGTCTGCCAATAATCTTCAAAGTAGCAAGGTCATTAATGTAAATCAGAAAAAGAACTGGTCCAAGCAAAGGCCAGTGTGGCACACCACTCACAATTGATAAGTCTTCTAATGTGTTGTAGCGATCACATAAATAAGACCCAAACCATCTGAGAAAATTCTCTCTAAAACCATACCGGTTGTTTAATCCATACATACCATATGATATATGGTTGCGAGATCACAGAAAACCGCCGCGTCATTCAAACTCACATAAGCAGTGCAAACACAGCATCATTAGTATTTTTCTTATTTTGAAACCCAAACTGCTGTAAAGGTAAAAAAGTGGCCAGTATGGAAGATATATTAATAGCATATTCACAAAAATAACCAATGCCCAACCAAATTAAACAAATAGATTTTTATAGAAAAATAATTTATTAAGCCTAAGATCATCACAACAAAAACAGTTTAAACTTAACAAGAAGATGACAGATTAGTGATGTTTGATATGTGGACCAATGCCTCTGGTTGGGAGGGGTCCGTCAATCTTTGGAGCATAGTTGTTGAAATGTCCAAGACCTGGGTTCTTGAAAACTCCGGTAACTACGGGATGACCATGTTTGACTTCCGTTTCATGTTCAGCACCTCCATGTTCTTCACCATGACCACCTGGGTAAGCGAAAGCAAGAGCCACTAAGGCGAAGAAGACGATCTGGAATAGATGGGTTATTATTAGTATGTAAATAATTTTCATTGTTTTAAGTTTGGTAATTTGTGATAGTAGAGGATGGCTAAAGTTCTGCGTGTTATATAACTATATATTCACATTTTGGCCACTTTACCAATGACAACTGGTAAACACATGCAGGTCAGGAAATAATTTACCAATTTTTGTCTGCTTAATGTTAAAAGTATGTTAATACTTATGGAATTATATTTTCAGATATGATGGCAGATATTTTAACGTTGGAAGCTGGTTAATGGAAATATTTCATTTTCCAATTAGAGGTCTTCAACCGCTTTTTAGAACAAATATTTAGATTGACACATCTTATATTTCAAGTATGCCAGAAAAAATAAAAGGATTTTTACTATCTTGAAAACAGAGAATCCTTCAATATAACGAGAATTCAAATATCTAGAATAAATAGTCAAGTTTCTCCCTGCATTAATTTTTATAATTTAAACTATTTTTATCGGCAGTCTAGATATATTAATATTGAGAAAAAGTACGCTGCAAACTGCGGTCTTTCTTCCCTGCTGAAAGTCAGAGTCCAAATAACTCTTGGCATATTGATGATTCTTTCTCACAAATCTGCCACTTGTTTTTGATACACCCTATTAATTTTCATTCTATCAACGCTTATTCACATTTGATTAAGACGTACTTTTTGAAAACCACTGCTATAAATGCAACTGAGCTTGCTGACGTAAATTCCTGGAAACTAAAGCACATCTGGGTATGACAACATCCTTAAAAATGTTAAAGAATAATCCTGAATATTTAGTAAAACCGATTCTTCTGAATGGAACATTTGCCCTGACATTTAAGAAAAGCTATTTTCGTACTGATATTTATAGCTGCATATAATGGAACTTTTTAATGGAGCACCAATTAATATAGCTGATCTATAAGCAAACTGTTTGCATGAAAAATGTGAGCAAATATAACAGGACAGAAAATTGTTTGGAATTGGCTCGGAAAGAACGAACTGCTTGCAAATTGAAAATTTTGGGATTTAACCTGGATAAAATAATATCAAGAATCGTGTAAAGAAATTTTATTATCCGGTAAAAAGATTGACCAGGAATGCCAATTTCTACCTATCAGTATTTCGAAATGAACTAACTGTTGGTATTTCCGCTAGTTTAAGAACCCATAGAGCAAGGATTCATAATAAGTTAAGAAAATAGATTGAGTTTTGGGTTAGAAAAATCTGGCAGTGTCTGTCATGGTGACGACACAATTATCTTAGTCAGAGGCGAGTTTTGATTGCAACTTTCCCGAACATTTCGAAAGCACCTTTATTCACGGTCTAAATATTTTAAAAATAAATTTAAAGCAAACGTTCTCTCTGCAAAGAAGAGTTAAATACCGACAAATGTGACCGGGCTATATAATTAAGCCTCTTAGCCCCACTCCTATGTGATTTATATGCTTAAGCACTCTGAGCAGTACCTACCATACGCAAAGCGATGAGCATTTATACGTTTTCATCAATTGCTGTAATGTCTGTCTTACACAGCTTTAAAAACGATAAATTAAGCACTGGTGGCATGATATGGTATATGGTTTGGAGCATAGGCATATGTCTATGGTTTGGAGTCATTTAAGTATTGATATTATTCATGCATTACACAACTTAGAGGGGTCTATATTGCTATATTGGGAGCTTGCGTATGTGGTTCATATTCCTAAAATACCTAATCGCACTCATGTTAAGGACTTTCCACGGTCAGTATTTTGCCTCTGATTTCGAAAAAAGTTGCAGCGGAACAGTTATCTAATGCTTCTTTCTATAGAATTTTTCCTCGAACCCAGTCAGGCTTTCGCAATGGACACAGCTCCAAGTAACTGATGATATTCTTACATCTTGAGAAAATATAATGCGTACACACCTTATTCTCCTCGATTATAGTGCGGCCTTTGATACAATTGTATTTTGGTCTGGGCGATATTCCCTTAACATATTTTACAATAATTATTTAAGAGAGAGGCAAAATTGTATTTGTTAGAAGTGGAGAAACTCACGTATTGTTCAAGTTCAACGGAGTCTGCTCTTTCCGCTCCCCACTGTGAATTTTTCCAGATCTCCTAAACCCCTGAAAGTTCACGAATTTTTTGGTGACACTCAGGTTTATCCTTCCTTTTCTCCAGAGTATTTACCTGCTGCGGTGTCCGCTATAAATGCCAATCTTGGACTTGGAGCGTAAGCCTTTAAGGCCCATAAATTTGTACTTAAGTCAAAATCAGTTGGACATTTTTGGAAAGCTTCGAGGTGCCGCAGCTGTTGACCCAATTTTTAAAATTTTTATTAATAATTCCATATTGCCACCTGTCGAAATCTACAGAAATCGGCCCTTGACTGTTGATTCTGATTTGAGATATTCGGCACATATTTCTCCATTAATCCAAAAAACCTACGGGAAACTAAGACAGATAGATATTTGATACCAAAACGAAGTTAGGGCTATCTGATTCATTGGTGTTATACCATTTAAATTACTTTTATGCTGTCGTTTGGCCTGCCCTGACGCATGACGCAGCGTGATCGTAACAGGCTGTACAAGCTTCAGCATGCTTCCCTTCGGTTCAGTTATGATGTTCGTATATTCTTATCTTATATCGCCATCACTTCATGAGTGTGGATGCTTAGCGATTAGGGAAATATTTGAGCTTCATGTGTTTTGTCTTGTCTATCAGAATTAGTCAAATATATTTTTGGTTGTCTCAAAAGAGCACTCGGATTTGCATTACCTCCAAACTTGATTTGTATAATGTTCTAAAGCAAACTACCAGTTTTATAAGCGGAAATTCAGCTATGTAGTGGCTAATCTATCTAATTTCTTGGCCTCTGATATTAGATTGTCTCCAAGCATTGGTGTTTTCAGTAGGAGGATAAGAGATTTTGTCTCTTCAAGCGCCTATTACTTTAAAGTTTGGGTTAGTATTTTTTTCATTATTTTTTCTCTCTCTTTCTGTTTTTCCTTTCACTTAATCCCAGATGCGTTTAGCACCAGAGAAATTAAGCCCTGCTGAGACCCTTTCCATATTAAGGGGTTCTTTGGGATGACATTCCTGACGTTTCCGATTTTGTGAACTTCCGAAGAACTAAATGGGCTTGTAGAGGTTTTTAGTAAGCCCTAATCTTTCTATATTTCTTTGCAAGCTTTTCGACACAATTCCAGTTGATGTGAGTGCGTTATTGACACTGTTTCAGCACAATTCAACTGCTACTGTCTCTTCATTCTGATCTCCAGCACTTGATATTTGGAAATTTTCTCAGCGTTCTTTTCGAGCAGATTTTGGGTATTGGTTACAGATATTTCCACAATGGTTGCAACATTGGAGGATTTGTTCACGAGAGTGATATCTGGTCTATTATGCATCACCGTCGAGTCAGTCAAGATTGTACGATCCCAGTAAAATCGGAAGTCACAGTTTTCCAGAACTATTTGAAGCTTATATTTGTATTAAGGAACCCGATTCTGCCTGAGAAGTTGTAGAATGCTGGCTAGTTCCTGATAAATAATCTTACATATCCTTATATTCCATTGCAGAATAAAGCTTACATCCTGCAATAATGTGTTGTTCCGATGTTTGCATCCATAGCTACACTTATCGCTCTCTTTGACGATGTATTTCAGATAGTTTCTTGTTTCTTGTTTGAACCACCTGATCTTGAATTGCCAATAAAATGCTTTATGGGAATAATCTTCCTGTGACAAGCAATAGTTGGACGCACATCTGTCAACAGGTTCCTGCATAACCTCATTCGGATAATTCCACTGAAGCCGCATTTCTCGCCTTCTCTGCAACTTTTTTTTCCTCGTCGAGTGCTGAAGCTTGGGACATCGCACTGCCACAGAAGCAAGGGAGTCGACTCATCAGTGACACATATAATTTTATGCAGCTCCGACCCTTGAGCTTTCGTTAAAAATGTATTATTATTATTGTTATTATTGTTGCTTATATCTCGCCTCCGGCTGGCGCAGATTTTCGCTAAGTAGGCACCTGCTAGAATTTTTAGCTCGTGATTTTGCTGTTTATGTGGGCTGTCCCAAGAATCATCGTTTTCTGCAGAGTTATTATCTTGTACTTGCCGGATATCTCCCCATATTGCCCCAGTGGCTCCTATTATCATTGGAACTGTTTTTGCCTTTGTTTTCCACATTCTCTGAACCTCTATCTCCAAATCTCTGTACTTTGTTATTTTTTCAGTGTCTTCTTGAATGATGTTAAAATCTGACGGTATAGCCACATCAATATTGAACACTTGTTCTTCCGTTCATCCTTTATTATAAGGTCTGGTTTATTCGTAGGAATGTGTCTGTCTGTTTCAACTTGCATATCCCAGACCAATGTACCCTCAAGAGTTTCTACTACTGGCTCTGGTTTATCATGGTACCATTTATCATATGTTTCAACGTTAAAGTGTTTACAAACATTGCAATGAGTAGCGACTGCATTATGTCTGGAAAGGTATTAATTTTTTGCAACTATTAGGCATGCCGATATAATGTGCTCCGTGATTCTATTTTTAAAATATTTTTCTTTAAATAACATCCCACATATCCTGGATATCAAAAGGATTAAGCTCTGAGGGAATCCTTTCCATGTTATCGGGTCCTTGGTGGCATCTACGGATCTCCTACAAATTTTCGGACGGTTTTTTTTTTTAAATTTTATGGCAGTGGGACGCACGCTAAAGGGAGACCCTATGGCGCTCGACGAGCGGTGTGTGTGCGAAGATGTTGATTCACACGGCTTTTGAATATTTGTAAGTTGTAATTAGTGGGAAACAGATGTCCTGGGAGTGAGTTCCACAGTGATGCAGTACAGGCTGATGCGAGAAGAACTGCTTTCTGCATCAATTTAAAGAGATCTTCGCTCAATACGAGTTCCTTGATGTTTATTAACAGGTTCTTTGGAATGAGTCCTATTGATTACACGATCGGCACCGTTCTTACTCTCTCCATTCCCCATTGTTGCCGGATTTTCTCTTCGAGGGCTCGATATTTGGCGATCTTTTCGGTGTGCTTGACATGCAAATTGTTGTTAGGCATGGCGATGTCGATTAGCGTGGCTTTCTTGGCCCGCTTATCTACGAGAATGAGGTTCTTGTTTTCCGCTGGAGATTTTCAATGTCAGTGCCGGTCCATGCTACCAATCCAAACGAGTATCCAAGAACTGAGACGGCATAAGTATTGATAGCCTTGCAGAGATTTTTGCTGTTAAGTTGAGTTTTTGCCAAACGTTTTATCCTTCTAGTAAATTATTCTGTTAATTCAGCCTTCATTGAGCCAAGTGCTATGCGCATTGTTTGTTTCATTCCGAGGTACTTGTAAAATTTATTTATTTTTATTATTTTTATTATTATTATTTTTATTATCATTGAGATAGAACACAGTATACAGTTGTCACATGTTTGGCAAGAGTAAAAGGTAAAAAGTAGTTGTCGTCCGATCACCGAAGTTAAGCAACGTCGATCATGGTTAGCACTTGGATGGGTGACAGCCTGGTTTAATTTTATGAAGGTTTCACTTCTACCGCGTGTGAACTGTTTGTAATTTTATATAGTTTTTAATATCGTTCTGCTGAGGTTTTCACTTCTGTCATGCGGTTTTAAGCACACACTTTTATTATTATTATATACATTATAATATATAAATTGTTCCTTCTTAATTGTCTTTAAAGTTTGAAAAATGCTATAACAATATATTTTAAACACAATAAAAATGTTTCAAATTTGCAATGCATGAATAGAGTATGAATTTGGTAGGCAAATAATGTATTTGAATAATGTATCTGAATATAGATTATATGATCAAAAGGAAAACACATTACGAGGTAAATAGGGAAAATATTGACTAATAACAGCTGAAACACGCAAAGAAAAATGGTAAGTATTATTTAATAAATATATATGATTTTATTTGCGTCTATCATTTTTCCAAGACTCATTTTGTATACAATTTATCTACTCTATTAAAATGTTTCCATATCACAGTATTGATAAATATGTAGTTTGTATATATTTTACTGTGTGAGCTAAAAGATCTGTAATAAAGAGTAGCAATTTAATTTTTTTACTGGTTATTTTGAGCAACCACCCTTGAGAACAATTTTTAGATTCGCAAAATATATTTACATCCGTTTCTTAATGATGAAATAATATTTTTAGCTGCAAGTCAATATAACTGAGAATAAATAGGTGAATACAAAAATTAAGGAACTTGAGTAAACACTCGATTAGAATATCGTATGCAAGAACAAGAGCTAACGTATGAGGATCATTCAAGTGCCAATTATACAGTAGAAATTAATCTGGTTATTATTAAGTTGCCTTCTAAAGTTTCATAAAAAAAGTAAGAATCGTTAATTAATGCATGTTAAATCAGCCAATAATAAGCACTTCGTTATGCAAAAATGATTGCATTATGCATATAAAATTGTTATTACTGCAAAGATAATTATAGTATCATTAAAAAGAAAATGCAAGGAGATGTCGATAAGAAACAGATAAGACTAAAATGTTGAGGAAATAGCAGTAATCAAATATTTGCCTATTAAAAGTGCCTTAAAATGCTTCTCTGGCCCAGTAGCGTGTCCGAACGGCTCATCACACCATACTGCCAGTTATGATTTATGCCGTCACAGGATAATTATTGTAAATGCGTTTTATCACCAGAGGCAATACAAAAATTGATGGACAGAGAGCAAAATTGGAAAACATGATTTATTGGTGTGGCTATACTAATCTAAAAAACCGATTTGTCTATATTATTTCAACTTTTCAGAGGCATAACAAAGTACCATACTGTTATCAGGTAAAGCAATGTCTAAGGATCAAAAGCTTTAGTGTCCCTACTGGTTTCCAACGCAAATTTAACAATTGCTTGTAAAACACTTAAAAGCTAAATTATTGCAAACTTATTCGCCTTTATGATTCTCCTAGTTCTCGGCGTATTAGCCTTTAATTAAAAATAATTGCTATTTCAGAGAATTAATACCAGAAGAATATAATGATTTTTGTTAAACCTTCAGCAGAATTGGTTTAGCGCTATTATTATAGTGAAATCAAGCAAGTTGTTGAAAGATATTTAAGTACCAAAATTCAAATCGAATTACCAGATGGCGTAGAATATAAAAAAATATATTTGCAGAATTAGTTCGGTACTCTTTACTTCTATGAATGAAAGTATGTATATAAATGATGTGCAAAGCAAGATAAAAAAATCAACCAAATGTCGAATATTTATATATTTTTATTTAATATTTATTTATGCTTTGAAGCAGCCAGATATTTAAATTTGAATTGGTGGTACCTAGACATGTTTTTGAAGTGAAAACTTCAGAAGAGGGTAGATAATAAAACTGAACGACGCTCGAGTAAAGCCGGCGATTTAATTTTTCTCGAAAACGAAATTTGAAATATGGCACGTTTTTAAGCAACACTTGGAGAGCATTGGGGTCAATAATTGTTTTTCGCGGTCCGATTTTCCGTTTTCGAGTTATTCCGTTAAATATGCGATTTTTCAAAACTTTGCTTTGATACACGATAACTGTTGAAAAAACTAATGTTCTGGGCAAATTCTTTCTAAAGGTCTTCCGAATCCTGTGTAAATTGGTCAGAATCCGAAAATGACGAGTATTTTTTGGGAGCTTATATTTTTGAAAAAGAGATCATTTTAGCCGAAAAAGTCTCGAGGATCGAAAAATCCGAAAAATAAGTCGGTTTACAAAACCATTTCTATGGAAAGTTGATTCGTCACTAAACAAATGGGTTCGCCTTTGAATTATTTAGTGCCCATTGACATAATGATACCCGATTTTGAGAGTCGTTTCCTGTTAATTCTTAATGAAGCTTGAGGTGATCCGGTGATTTCGAAATTTTTACTCCGTTTATTTTAAGGTTCTATAGTGGTTGCCATGGCAACGTTCAATTAAGTTGAGCTAACATAAAATGCTCAAAAACTGAATGCTTCAGGTGTTTTCAACTTCTAATGATGCCTAAACTATTTATATTAAAAAAATTAAAATCAAAATCCGATATTAGGGATTTTCTATATTTTTAGAGGATGTAGTATTCAACGATGATATAATTTTATCAAAAAAATGTCGGTTATTTCAAATTTTGCTCAGTTTATATAAACAATACAATATAATGGTTGTCATGGCAACGCAGCCCAGTAGGCCGAATATAAAGAACCCAAAAATTGATTTGTCCAAATCTCGGAAATGACATAGAACATAGACATATATTTGCGTAAGCAAAGGGCATTCAACCAAAGTATAATGAGATAAATGGAGTGGGTCAAAAAAGTGTGCCGAACCAAAATTCGAATTTGTCGAAAATTAATTTTTTTTATAATTATTAATTTATTTAAGACGGTAAAAAATAAATAAATTATATTCTAAAAGAAATGCATCTATGCAGAAGAGTATCCTACAATTAAGGATATAAACTTAGTGTATTATAGATTCATATACATATACGCAAGAATATGGTACCACTTTTGAAGAATAAAATTCTCTCAAGAAATAACTGTGCCTTTCAGAAATTGTTCTTTGTTTATACTGGTTGAAAATTGACATTATTAACACACCTTAAGAGTAGATTGAACTGAATGCTAAAACCATTTTATGAAAAAGATACTTCGGACGTTTCAATTTTTACTCAAATACTGAATGATCCAGGTGTTTTCAACTTCTAATGATGCCTAAACTATTTATACTTAAAACAGTAAAGTGCACTCAACCAAAAAAAAAATGAAATATACAAAGCATGCCAATAAAGTGTTCCAACTAAACCTGTCTTATACTGTTTGAAAATTTATATTTTCTATATTTTAGAGGATGTAGTATCCAACGATGATATCACATTATCAAAAAAGAAATTAATTTCGGTCAGTTCAAATTTTGTTCAGTTTATTTAAACAATACTCTATAATGGTTGTAATGGCATCGCAGGCCAAAAGTAGGACGAATATAAAGGGCTTAAAAATTGAATTGTCCAAAGCTCGGAAATGATAGAACATAGACACATATTTGCAAAGCGTATTCATCCAATGTATAATGAGATGAATAGAGTAAGCCAAAAAAAGTGTGCCGAATACGGATGATTTGGTAATATTTCGCTGTTGTTACTATGTGTCGAACACTTCATTTTGAATCTTCCGTTACGGACAAATCCATTGCAAGCTCGTTTTCCTATGTTAATACAATCTTTGTTCTAGTTACTCGTACTGAATACTTCCGATGTATTCAAACCTCTCTTTTAACCTTTGAAAAGACTCCTCCTGAACACTTCATCTTTCTTGAAAATCGTGAGCATGTATTTGGGTGGCTAACAGACAACTTCCATGGGTTCTCCTAAGAATTGCAAATGTACCAATTTTCGTCATTCCGGATGAACAGTAGTTATTTAAAAATTACTGGTATACCGACAGTCACCGGTCTTTTACAAAAATGACAAATAATAAAATTAAACCATGAATTGTAGATAGTAAAACAAAAATAAACTTCTAAAACAAGATCAAACTTCTTAAAACTCTTAAAACTCGAAAACCTTTTTCAATATTTCCCCTGAATTATCTACCTAATTTATTTCTTTCTTTACGCACGATCTTTAGAAGTTCATTGCTTCCTTTGAATAGGCTGTCTACTGGTTAAATCGTGTTTTTGTCTTATCAGCAGCTCATATTTTTGCTTAACAGGCAATGCAACATTAACCGATTTTGAATTAACCCAAGTATGAATGACAGGAACATTGTCCTCAGGAAGTAGTCAAAATTTCAATAATTGAAATTCATTAAATTAGGTGCACTGTTATTGTCTTTGATACTACATAGTATTTTCACTGAAATTATCGGTAAAAGTTAACGGATTTACCGGCAATTTTTTAAAAGACGTAGCCATTACCGATAAGCCGGTTAATGGGCAAACTGGTATGAAATCCCTAGTATACAATTCCTCTTGAGAATAATCAATTTTTTATAAAACATCAAATGCTACAACTAAATTTCAAAATTAAAGTAAACGTGAAGGGCTATTAACATATTATTCATTCATTGTATTAACATATTCATTTATTGGATGCATTTCTTGTAATTTTATAGATCTTTATAACGGATATTTATTATTTATCTTATATGAAAAATATACTATGTTTAGTTTTCTACACTAATGTAATTATTAATAAAATATTAGAATTAATGAAGAACTCGATAGAGGATTCAGTACTTTTAAGACATATAATTTGGCAATATCACAAAGAATTATGAAAATATTTTATGGTTGGTTGGGGTACTACTAGAGACTTCAATTTTCGTTAAAACCTAAAAGTATGCCATTAAAAAAAAATCGGAGAAATTGTATCTAAATTTTGAGGTAAAATTTTGAAGTAGAAGCAAATCTCAACAATATTTTACTTGTGTATACACGACCCTAATTATATTGTCTATAAACAATATTTTTGAAATGTAAATAAATTAATTAATTTTAAATTATTGTTTAGGGCCCTTAAAATATCAACAATTTCTGGCAGGATTCAACGCCGCAACCAATTAAATATTATAGCATCGAATAGACCTCAAATAGGGGAGCCAATTCTAGGTAAAAAATTAAGAGTGTCCTTTTAAAAATATATATCTTGCCCCTGTAGCTCAAAATAATTAAAAAAAAATACGTTTTCTTTAAAATCTTAAAGTTAACGATGCATCAAAGAATTGCCCACCAAATGAACACCCTATAGGCTAGTTTGAATAAATGGGAGCAGTTTTGACTAATTTCTTTACCAAAACTAAATTAGGTACAATCGAAGACTCTATGTCAAATGTTCAAAAATTGGACAGAATGTTATTAAGAAGAATTAAAATAAATGTAGAAGTATGAAAACATGATCTCTAGAGTGTATATTTGAAATAATCCTATAGTATTAGTAGGGATAATTTTATTATAATTTAGAAAAATTTGCAGTGTAGGACGAATAGTAATTTTCTATTTGGTCAAATGTACTCTAATATAATAAATACTAGATTACAGTACTGTATTTTTAAGAAATAAAAACTCCAGTACTGAGAACATTTAACTGTTAATTAAATTGTACAAAATAATCACGTCATTAAGTTGTCTTCTAAGGTTTCAAATATTCGCTCAATAAACTCTTTAAGAATTCGTTAATTTATGTAAACGTTAAACCAGACATAAGCACTTCATTAAAGAGGCACTTGCATTATGAACATAATAATATTTTCTCTTTATAGGAAACCGTTGAATCTCTTTTGCCATATTATAGAAAAAATTACTTAAAAAATATATTTTGGTCTTTATCCTCAAAATTAGTAGGAAAGCAGGAGCAAGAAAAATATTAATAACGTAAGAAAGTGCCGATACGATTGGTACTACTGAAATTTTGAGCAAAATTTTGTTTAAATTAAAAACCCTTAAAAAGTGCCATGATAAAGTACTCAAAGAGCCTATATCAAACTTGAAGTCACTAGGACCTTATGGCAAAATATTCAATCTATCCTCCCACTCAAGTGACTAATAAATTATTAATCCCATCTTCTTTCGATCTTCAATACCAAGAAGAATCATGATACAAGGACCTCAAATTTTGGGTATAATATTTTTTCTCGGGTTATCCTCAGGGTGAGTCCGAAATACTCAACAAATTGAGTTTTAATAAGTTATGATTTTGTAAATTTGAAAATGAAAGCCCCAAAAGGGTACTGTTTGGGTTAGTATGCTTACCAAAGTTTTCATTTTGGGTGATCTACTGAAGACACTAGGGAAGTTGAACTGGATCATCATAAGTCCGAAACGACTTTATATCTACGCCATAAGTGGTAGGGTGGAGAAATTAAGCAATTTTTTTTAAGAGAAAATACGCTCGTGTTCCGCATGGCGAATGATTATTATGCAATAAGCGGCATAGAACGGCGGTTGTATGGTGCATTTGGCTGTTAATAATAGTGCGAGGGTATATGTAATACACTCAGATTTTATATATTAATTCATAATCATAATTCTGGACCATATAGTTACCGTACGAGTACAAGTCGTATTTTCATCAGATTTTGGTAATATATCGTATTCAGATAGCTTCAAAGTTCTGGAAAATAAACCACTAAAGTCACTCAAGAGATAATAATAATAGGTCGAAGACACATATCGCGAAACTAAAATAAGAAATTTAAATAAACAAGATAATACCAAACCATAATAAGCATTAAAATGTTGGTTCATAAATAATCAGTATTATTTGTGGACCAAAATTTCGATGCTTATTTATATCAATGGCAATAACTGTAACGTGAATATTTAATAAGGTGCAGGATCAATAATGACAACATTAAATATTAAATAGCCACTCTATTCTCCATTAGAATTTAATATTTAGTAGCCTCTTTGGCTGAGTAATTTGGTAAAGTTTAAAGTTAATTTTTTCCAATTCTTTTCTATTTTTCCTAATAATTCCACTTGATTTTGTTGCGTTCTATTGGGTTTGAATCAAACAAATTAACCAATTCAACTGGAGTTAGGAACCATTATTTGTGTGGCTCAGTTCCACAAAAAATTGATGTAAGTAAATTAGCGGCAATAAAAAGCCATCTAAGTTAGAAACATTTCAATATATTCTGCAAAGGGAACCAAAAGTCATGAATTGAAAAATTAATTTTAAGATGTGAATAATGTTCTTGATAATGAAGTCTTAGGCAATTTGAGCGCTAATATAAAATTTAAATAAGCAATATGACAAGACTAAAAAGGCAGTGGCTACATGATGGGAGGGAAGAGCTCAATGCCACTGAGGACAAAGCTCACCATGAGAAAGACGATAGCCAACTGACCTCAACTGACGCATATTTCCACAGCTTGGGGACACGCAGCGAAAATCAGCATAAAATTACTTTCAAGAACTGAAAACCAGCTAGTCAGGATAGCAGCTGGTGCACCTTGGTTCGTCAGAAATGCGGACCTGCATGCAGACCTACAGTGGCAATCATTCGAATAAGGCTAGGCGCGTGTTCATAAAAGCAGAAAACCATGCCGACGACGAACTGAGGCAAGCATATCGCTGAAAGAAGACGCAGATGGACCACACGCAGAAGACCTAGGGGTCTAATCGCGTGAACGAGACCAGTGCTAACTAGCACAGAGCACAATAGGAGTAACATCCATACAAGCCCCCAACATCTCGGCAAGAGCCAGACGACAACGAACTATCCAAGGCGTTATCTAGTAACCAGGGCGAAGCAAGTTCAATAGGAAGACCAGATCTGTATAGGAGCCAATCCCGGAAGTTTTCCCCTCCAGCCTGCAGTGTAAGCCCTAGAAGGGTTAAAGCACAGGTCGGAACATAGCTAAGTTTTTAGTGGGTATGCCAGTGGCAAGCCCCACACTATCCCCTCACATGGGTGTGCGTAAAACTATATTTTCTCATAATACAAAAAAAGCAATATAGTTGTTGGCTAAACATTATTGTATTAATCATTCTAAATGTTTGGTTTTTCCCGCTTGAAGCGGCCAATAAAAATTGTGATGTTCTGGAGGTACATATTTTTCGTGGTAATAGGCGACCAACAGGGATATAACAGTGTTAGGTCAGGGGGTAAATCAAGTGCCGGTGGATCAAGACCGACTCTTTTTGTTAAATAATCTTTACTGAAGAGGACATAATTTTTGGCGTAATTGTAGTTATAATGCATTTCTTGGGCTTCCCTTTACGTAGTTGTCTTTATCTGATTTTGAGCCACTGCACTTGCTCTTTATCTACAGAGATTTTGCGGATAGTGAGACAATTTTGTCGCTAATATAAATCTTAAATAATTAATACAGTTGTTGGCTATTCAACCATAAAAAAGACGAAAACATTATTTTATTCATCATTTTAAACGACCGATTCAATTGGTTCATTAGTTGGTTCGTCAATGATTCCCGCTTGAGGCGACCTATAAGAATTATGATCTTCAGGAGGTATATATCTGAGAAAATTGGTTCAATTCTTCTTTTTTCCTTTGTAATAGGTCGCCCACGGAGAAACAACAATGTTAGTTCAGAGGGTAAATCAAGTACTGAAGAGAACATCATTTTCGGCGTTATTGTATTTATAATGGGCTCCCCTTTACGTAATTGTATCCATCTGATTTTGAGCCACTCCACTTGGTCTTCCACTACAGAGCTTTTTCGGTTAGCTAGGCAATTCTGGCCAATTCTGGCACGCATTATTTTATTGGTCATGTTCAACAACCGATTCAATTGGCTTATCAGTTGGTTCAACGACGGTTCCCGCTCGAAGCAACCTATTAACATTATGATGTTCTGAATGTACATAACTCAGAAGATCAATTAAACCCTTTTTGTTAAATCAACTGTACTGAAGAGAACATCATTTTCGGCGTAATGGTATTTGTAATAATTTTTTGTGGTCCTTGTTACGTCGTTGTATCCATCTGATTTTGAGAGGCTTCACTTTGCTTTTCTCTACAGATATTTTTCGGCTAGTTAGGCAATTTTGTCGTCATTTTGAGCAACCGATTCAATTGGTTCATCAGTTGGTTCATCGACGGTACCCGCTTGAAGTGACCTATAAAAATTGTGATATTCTGACTATACGTATTTGAGAAGATCAATAAAATCCTTCACTTTGTCTTTCTCTACAGAAATTTTTCGGTTAGTTCTGGGCTCTTTCAAACTTCTTGTACTAAGAAAGTGACCTGCTGATATCTGATGCACAATAAATTTGGATGACACTATACCACAGCCTTTGGTTGCAACTAGAGGAACTATGAACAGGTATAAAAATTTCAAATTTATTTTCTCAACTTCTGTGATTTGCAAAATATAGCCCCGTGCCACACAACTTTTGAAGTAAAGAGTGATTTCCTTTGGTCTTGATGGCAAGCAGTTTTGACCATGATAAATATGATAAGACGACGTTTCCTGAGCTTTTTTTTAAATGTGTGTTCGCCCTAAACATACATATGACCAACCCTCCTCATGGATGTAGACATGCTCTATATTCATGTGGAGGAATCATGTTTGTCAGACAAATTGTTACCTATTTCTCCACCTCAGTTTTAAACTTTTTCAATTTGTTAAAGTCAATTCAAAACTTGACAAGACGAGCTTTTTACTGCTTTAATTGCATTTTATAACCATTTTCATTCGTAGATTTCTCGTGCTTGACAACGGGGGCAGATCTGATGGTTCGAAACGTCGGCGTCGAGCATTTTCCAGGTATTTTAGTTGTTCAGCTTCGTTAGAGTCACCTGTGCAATTTGCATTGTGGGGCCAGAGCCAAAGCCTGGTTCAAAAAGTCTACACTTAAGGTGGAGAAATAGGTAACAATTTGTCTGATAAACTCGTCACGGATGCCGAAATTGTGCACCAAGAGTTGCCGCTTATAATATACCACACCAGTGGATAAAGGGGCGTATGTAAAGTTTTTTTGAAGGCCAAAAACTATAACCTGCTTTGTTTCATTGCTGAATTTAGAGATATCTATATCCCATTTTTTCATATCTCGTACTGCATCTACTTAACGCAAATGTAGGTCGTGCTGAATTTTAGAATTAGTCTTGTCTTCTGTGCGTCTGTGCCACACATGTTTGGCAAGTGTCTTTTTGAGGTTGATGAAAATGTAAATTAAATTTGGTGTTAAATATGTGTCGAAACATATACAGTCTGTAGTGCACTGACTTTGTACAAGTCATGCATGAGTTTCATATTTAGATATTTTCTATAATATATTCATACTAGGGAAATTTCTCAATAGAACTGCATGCTGTTTGTCCATCGTTTAGACTGATTTTACGTTTATCTCGTCAATACAGTACAGGAGTTCCAGTTTCTAGCTTTCTGTTCAATGCATTGGCTAATGTTCCATGGCATACCGATAGAGTTCCTCCACATTGAAGCACGTATATTCGTGTCCTTCATCTACGACTGTTTTGGTTTTAAATGCATTTTCTGGCAACATTTGAAACTTATATTTAACGAGCGAGCAATGCTTGCTTTGCGCCGCAGTTCATATTGCAGAATCGTTTAAAAATCGGCTTCCTCCTAGCTTGAGATATTTTGTGAGTATATGCAATATCACAGCTCTTTTTTGGGATGACTTTTTCTATTGTGGAAACATATTCTTAACCCTATTCGCATTTCTATTTCCATATTCATTTCTCTATCTCAATTGTATCAAATCAATAAGATAAGCTGTGAGGTTATTTATATAGTTATAGGTAAACGAATTGAGCTCAAGTCGATTCCGATATTAAGGCAACAAATCAAATTTGCAAATTTCCAGTTATGTGTAACAAATTACTGTCATGAGCTTTACAGCCAAGTACAGTAAAAATAAATAAATCTTTAACAAAGATAATATCAGATATAATAAAGATAAAACTAAGTATCTCCGTAGCAACTATGAAAAGAAGCAGAAATAAATATAATGCACAAAATTAGATAACCTACAGTTTTTTTCAAGAAAAGTTCGATAAGCAAAATAGCCAGATCAATAAATGAAACAAGAAATAACGAGAATATAAACGATAGACATCAAAAGACCTACAGTCGTTTATAAATTCATTAATTAAAATGACACCGATAAGATAATATTGAAGGCAAACGACCTACAGTCCTTTAACTATAAATTCATTAACTGAAATGATATATAACGACTATCGACTATATCGAAAATGCCATATCAGCACCTCATAAATCAGATAAGCGAAAAGCCTCCAGGTTTCCTGCCACCACGCTTTGTTGTTTAGGTAGGACTGGATCAAACCATGTCACGGCAAGTTTTGATTGTTAAATTTGATCATAGATCAGCCTTGTTGTACGGTAAATAATCGGATAGGCAACTTTGACATAAACGGATATGATGGGATTTGAACTGAAAGTGAAAGAGCACAACAGCGCAGAAGTTAAAAAAATTGCTTAGGCGATGACCTTTAATACTCCACCCTTCACCGCACCTGCCAGGCACAAGCGTTATCGCAATAATGGCCACTAGTTTGTGTCTTATAGGTATGTGTTTAATTTTAATGGCCTATATATAGAAGGCTAAAATCCTATGACAAATTCAATTATTTGCTCCTTGCTGGGAGAAATTTGATAAAAAAAAGTTTCGAGGTGGATGTTGCTGCTGTTTTCATTTCCCTTGGCATGGGTTAGTGCAATAAAGGAAGGCTTTGGGTGGCATCTTATTAAGGTAGCAGTAAAGTAGCCTTCTTTTATTCAAATGCAATGAAAAATTTGATTATTGTTATCGCAGTTACAGAAGAGTAAAAGGAAGAAGAATCTCCAAAAGATACCATTCCATGAAGCTTAGCCGATTTGCATTTGATAAAAAATATACTTTAATTATAAGTTCGGCCATAATTTGAAGATGAGTATTTACTTATTTTCTTGCAAAGGAAACCTACAGTTTATTTAATTTTGAATTGGTGAATTTCTTGCACATGGAATTTTTTTCGCCTAGAATATGTACTAAGATTTAACTACACACACCCAAAAGCCTGTACCAAATATTATTAAATCCAAAGTCATACTCTATTCATTTCGAAAAGGCGATGACAATTATGGTTTTCGATTTACTAACCGCCCAAGTAACCCAATTATTAAGTTTTTACAACATCTAAATGGGCGGAAGCAAGATATGCATTATAACGCTACCATGATTTAATTATTTTCTTTAGTTTGGCAATATCTTGTATCACACGGTGTTCAAGTTGATTTAATTTTTTTTGTAATGAGAAAGTTATTGGCTGAAAATTGCTTATTGTTCTCAACGTCTCTCTTTTCTATAGGGTGGCCACATACCAATGAGTCAGGGATAAGATATCTTTGTAATATTAATTAGGCAAAGTTGTTAAGAGTCTGGGCGACCACAGTTTAAATTTACTTTCATTCGTAGAGACTGCCCTAAATTATTAGGATGACATATAGCTCTATTAAATTTCTTGAAATATCCAATCAATTTTGAAATATTACTCTGTTCTGCATCAAAATCCCCCCTGCCAAACTAATGCGTCATTTGAAGAACTTCTACTTGTGTAATCTTTAGACCTAGAAATTGTCTGGTCACGTATCGTAACGTAAATACGACCTTTATCAACCTCGCTAGCAAGCTGGTTTTCAACCTGAGTTTTGCACATTATCACATTTTCATCTACGAACAGCTATGACACTTGCATCAAATGCAATAAATCCCTCTGCATAATTTTCGTAAATTGCGACAAGGCCTTCCATACAATAAACCAGCAAAAAGTGCTACAGGTTCTTACCGAATCTTATATCGATTATAGATATATTAATGTCATCAAGCACATGTATCAAAGAGCGAAAGCATATGTCAGCTGCAGGATGACTCCCAGGATTTTGAGGCGTGCGCCAAGAAGATGCCATCTCACTAATAGACTTTGGTGGCATGCGAATTAACATAGATGGTGAGAAGTTGAAACATCTCAGATTCGCCGACGATATTGTAATTATCGCAGATAATATGAACGAAGCAAAACAAATGCTGTGGAAGCTTAAAACAGTATCAATCCCTGAGGGGCTCAAAATCAACACCAATAAAACCCAATACATGACCATGGCAAATCTTGTTATTATTGAGGCAATCGAAATAGATGGGTAGAGCATAGAACAAGTGAATTCTTATAAATAATTTGGCCACGAAATCCCTGTAGATAAAGACAGCGAAACCGACAAAATTTCGAGAAGAATAAGCTTTGAGTGGCTTTTGCAAAGCTGCCAGTGTCATTAATTTAAACATTGCAAAATTCCTAAATAGGAAAGTATTCAGCCAGCTAGTGTTGCGTGAACCTTTGACTCTCATAAAGAACACTACAAATAAAATAAATATGCCGCAGAGGAGAATGGAGAGTTTGTCAGGCAAATTGTTATCTTTTTCGCCACCTCAAATCTAGACTTCTTGAATAAGGCCGCTTCATCTCTCGCCTCAGGATGTAAATTGCACAAGTGCTAATTCAGTGAACCTAACGAAGCTGAAAACCCTAAAACAACTGGAAAATGCTCGACGTTTCGAGGAAAAAATCTGTCCTTGTTGCTAAGAAGGGAAAATCTAAAAATAAAAATGGTTAGTAAATGCAATTTAAACAGTATAAAGCTCGTGCACATTGTCAAGTTTTGAAATGACTTTGACAAGATGACAAGAAAAATGTCAGCTTGTAATTGTTAATGGTCTGTTAGGTTAATGTGATATGGAGGTGCTATTAGGTAAATAATTACTGCGTTTTTGAGGTGTGATATTTTTATAATTGCCTTCGTTGACTTTCAAAAGGCTTTTGGCACCGTGAAAATCTGATCAATTCTCAACAAAACGCAAGAATAGATTCAAGATACATCCAAATCATCGAAAATATTTATGAGAAAGCAACAATACATATAAGATTAGGTGAAACAACTGCAACCGACAACATGGAGAGGGGTGTGCGTCAGGGAGACACCATTCCACTTAAATTGTTTACGCTGGCCCTCGAAGACGCCTTTAAAAAAGGGGACTGGGACACCAAAGGCATAAACATAGATGGTACCAGACTTCGCTAACTCAGGTTCGTAGACGACATAGTACAAATAAGCAACAACGTCACATCGTTACAGGAGATGTGAAATGAATTGAACCTCGCATCTCCGAATACAGGACTGAAAATGAATTACAATAAAACAAAGATAATGAGCTCCAAAGATACCAACATATATATTCAAAATAACAATGTCGAGCACGTAAAAGAATACATATACTTAGGCCACACTATTAAGTTGACAAAAGGAAATCAACACGCAGAAATTACAAGACGTATAATATTGACATTGGCGGCTTTCGGCAAATTGGGACACATTCTGAAAAACAACACGATCCCTATAAATTTGAAACGCAAAATATATAACACATGTATATTGCCCCTGCAAACTTGCAGGTTGGAAACAATCAGCCTAACAAAAACATTTGCGAATAAGCACTTAGCAACACAAAGAGCTATGGAATGATGCGTGCCATATGTCTGACTTCGTGACAGAATTAGAGATGAAAATATCAGGGTACGATCTAGAGTTACTGATATAATAGAAGAGGTAGCAAGGATAAAATGGCGGTGGGCTGGTCATGTGGCTAGACTAGTTGAAGGCAGGTGGGCACATAGAATAACAATGTATTGCGCCTACAGGAGCGGTGGGTAGACATTAGAAAGGTGGTAGTTAAACATTGGTTGAATACAGCAAAGACCTATGTTCAGGAGTGGATAGATATGGGTTAAGGAAGAAGAAGAAAATATATTTATAATTAAGTATTATATTTTTTTGGAAGAATTCAATGGTTTTTGTTTAAAGATATAGATAGTTTTTAGGTATCCCTTATCAGCTTCCGTTTTCAGCAAAAGCAACGTAAAATTGACAGAAATTGAAGCAAGACATTCATCTTTATTTAATAATATTAAAGGATTTTCTTTAATTATACGTTCTTCTGATAATGGTTCATTTGCTAAAATACTTGGAACGTTCCATTGTCTTCTGTGATTCTTATCAAATGCATGCTAATAAATATGTGACTTGTGGAATTGCCTATTTTTTGTTGGTTTGGTTTCCTTTTATACGTGTTGTCAATGGTCTACAATTAATTTAGTACTAAGGGTGTATTCTTGTTTTGAAAATAGTACAAATTATACCGTTGTAAGTGTTATTAAATAAAGTACTGCGATTTTCTCCTTTTACTGGTCGATTTGTGTTATTGATACTCTTGCTACCTTACTTCTTGTGGCCTTACTTCCGGAGTACCAACCTGTTCGACAGGTATATCCGTTTGGAGCTCCATTTGACAGAGGTGGTATATTTGTTTGAGAAAATTGATAGCCCTTCTCGCTTGAACACTCAAGACGAGCAGGCCGTTTTTCATATCGGAATATCTCATTGCTATTTTAGACCCTCAGGTCTAACTACGGCCTGATTGTGTGATATTTTCTAAAATTATCAATCATATCCTCTATAAACGTGTGATGAACTAGTGTGGTGGCCCCTTTTTTTAAAGGTATGTTCGACACGAGTGTTTCTATTTAAGATGGCTAAAGTTATTTATCATTTACCTAGGGTCCTTCTGTGTGACATAATTCCTTCTATGGGACAGAATTCCTTCTGTGAGGTAGAATTTCACACTGATCTAGCTAATCCCGCCATCGGTTGGCCGTACCGTCATCGTCAGGGTGGCACAACCACATGGTGAAGACTTACTTCCAGGGAGCGCCAGTGTCTACAACTCGACCAGATTCAAATAAAATCTAATTTAATTTATTTCGAGGCTCTAAAAACCGTATATAGCTTACCGGTATATATCATTTTAATTAAGGAATAATATAATCAAATTATTGTAGGTTATTTGCCTAAATTCCGTATATTTCTTACCGGTATATATCATTTTAATTAATAAATATATAATCAAATAATTGTAGGCCATTTGTCTTAGTTACTTATAGCTTATCGTCATATATCATATTAATTAATGAATTTATAATTAAACAACTGTAGGCCGTTTGACGTCTATCGTTTATATTCTCGTTAATTCTAGTTTCATTTATTGATCTAGCTACCTTGCTTATCGAGCTTACCTTTAAAAAAGATACTTAATTTTATCTTACTTATTTATTTGGCAAGAGTTAATTTTTACTATATTTGGCTGTAAAGCTCATGGCAGTTATTTATTTCACATATCTAAAATCCGAAAAATTTAATTTGCAGCTTTGATATCGGAATCGACTTGAGCTCAACTCTTTTACGTATAGATATTTAACGACTGCATATGTACATATTTACCTGACTGGTTATTTGATTGGTTTGGTATTATTGAGGATTATTTATCGGTCCACTGATATTGTCGTTGCCACGGGATTGATTTAGGTTCAGTTCGGTTAGTTTCATTTATACCTTCATATATTTATTTACTGGCTATGCCTTACAATAAGATTTGGGCAATATTAAGGGTATAGGGCATAGGTTAACAAGTAGTATCTTATGTTGCTTGGATTAATTATTCTTGTAATATCGGTGTGATACTTTACAAGATAATTTTCTTATTAGTTTAAGAGCGTAACCATAACCTCAAATTGATTTGAGATAGGCTTAATTGTCCTGAAAGGGTTGGTCTAGGTTTACACCTTAAAATAAATAAGTTATTTTTAATCTTGATGTTTATTTTGGTAAATTGTAGGCAAAATAATAACTAATCTGTGTATTCAAAAATTTTCAACGTCCTTTTACTGGGTATTTTTCTAAATTTTCTTACCCTATTTTCAAGGATCAATATTCGTTGATAAAATGTCTTGTAAACAAAATTAGCCTAACTGCCAAAATATAGACCAATAACTCCTATATCTGTTATTGAGTAGGTATTTCATAGACCCACGCCTTAAAAAGAAATTGAATCTGCTTAGTAAACCCGGGAAATGGACCGCCTAATGAGCAACTAACCAATTAGGTTACATATTTGACACCCTGGTTATATAATGTTAAATTTGTTACATCTTCGTTTTATTTTGCCTAATAAACCAGGAATATAAGGAATAAAGAGTTCGTAACAGGTCTATTTTAATTTTGTCTAATATTGTCAACTAACATAAAATCATACAGTGAAAAGTTTGAACTTAACCTTGAATCGCAATTATAAATTGTTGTTAATTAAAGTATAAACTGTTATGATTAACCTTGTTGACAATTCAAAGCAATACTCGAATTAGAGGTCAAAGTTTAGTATAAAAAGCTGTGCAGCAGCCCATACCGACAGACTTTGATCTCCAGTGCGAACTACCGAAAGGGAAAAGCCCCTCTGGCAGATCAAAGCTCTCACTTTAAAAAAACCTATCAGTGCGAACTACCGAAAGAGAAAAGCCACTCTGATCAGGCACGTTTAAAAAAGACCTATCAGTGCGAACTACCGAAAGGGAAAAGCCACTCTGATCAGTCACGTTTAAAAAAGACCTATCAGTGCGAACTACCGAAAGGGAAAAGCCACTCTGATCAGGCACGTTTAAAAAAGACCTATCAGTGCGAACTGCCGAAAGGGAAAAGCCACTCTGATCAGGCACGCCTTAAAAGTGAATCAGTGAAAATTAATAACGCCATAATGCAAAGTGCTATTTAAATTAACTACATATAAAAAAGTAAACTACGTAACTAAACATTCAGCCAGATCAAATAATCTATCCGCCCTTCAGTCTAATTGTAACAGCCCTTCAGGCTAGCTCTCCCTCTCTCCCGCTGCTGTTCGTGGTTAACATTTTCGCGAGGAATATCCCAGGAGACTTACGAGATATGCATTCCCGAATATTTTGGAAATACTTACAACCTTCTATACTCAACCTGAAGTTAATAAACCAAGCCTTTTTTACACCGAGTGTTTGTATCCATCCCTCCCAACTACCTATATCTGAGCTCCGTCTTCTGAAAGAGCACATCGCGACTACTGCAACGAAGTCGGGGCCATAGGCAACAAGCGGTAGAAGCGTATATGTGACAATATTACATGAATCCTCCACTACATATAGGTCAATGTCAGGCTTTCTTTAAGAGAGAGGATTTCAAAGAACGGAATAAGGGAGAGAACCGGAGTGACAGATGTGATTAGCCGTATAACAACCTTAATGTGGAACTGGGCTGGTCATAAGGCCCGATTTTCGGACAACCGTTGGACAAAGAAAATACTCGAATGGATACCACAAGGAGATGTTTACCGAAGTAGAGGCTGCCCACCAACCAGATGGACCGATGGCATCAGACTGATAAAGACCACATAGAGGTAGGACGCGATAGACAAAAATCGACCAACCTACGGGAGACCAATATTTAGTAGTGAACGCAAATGGTCATTTGATGACTGTGATGATGATGGTTATGAAGATAGTTTTTACTATTTAAGAAATGGTACTAAAAACAAAACTGAATGGAAATAAGCAAAAACACAAATTAAAAATATTGCACAAGCAAAATATATCCACATAAGAATTAATGATTCGAATTTTATTATTAGATGACAACACTGTTGTGGTTAATTGTATGAAAAAGCGTCGTAGAAAGGGCTGCAATTAAAACTAATTGCACATATAGAATAGAAAAATGTGTATCTAATACTACATAATGATTTATTCCATGTCTTATTGGATTTTTTACTTATGATTAAGTCATTCAATAAAAAATTTCATGCTTTTAAATATAACCATGCATATATATGATTAAGAATAGGGGCGAAATGCACATGTTATTAACTTATTCCAACATGTGGAAAAATGGCGTTTTCTTTCAGTATAAAAACTTTTTTCGGGGAATAAAATAGTTTCTCAGTGTATGCGCTTCCTTCTAATTTTCTGCGCCTTCTTTCAGTGTATGAAGAATTCGTAATGACTATGCTCTAACACA